>PVJH01009624.1:0-41466 GCA_004026705.1 Nesogale talazaci
GGGGTTGTCAGCCTGGGACCAGGGATCCCCCCTGTTTTGGGTGCTGTGACTAGGGCGCTGGGGAAATCCACAGTTTTGTAAAGATGCTTCTCTCCAGAACCAGGGGGCCACCTCCAGCCTGGTTTTACCTGGCCTATCTCTTCTCCCACAAACCATGTGAGAACTCAGGAGCCAATGAGGATCAGGGGGAGGAGGCTTGCCCTGCTACAGCCCAGGCTGCAGGGCTGCCACAGTCTGCCGCTGTCATGACTTGCTCATCCACTTTGCTCATCCACTTTGGGGGCCAGGGTGTCGGGGGCGGGGGTACGGGGGGGGCAGCCTCTCTGAGCATCACTGCCTGGGGTTGTGGCGAGGCCCGGGATGCACAGTGGCTGACAAAAGGGCCGTCTCGTCCTGCCCCTTCTGAATCCTGCCACCACCACCCCTCCACCCCCCATCAGCACAGAGCCAGGAGCAGAGTTCGAGCCTCAGGAAAGGCAACCGCAGGGATGTTGGCCACAGTGACAAGAAACAGGCCCTGTGAAGGAATTAGCTCGCTCTGGGGTTCTTCTTTCTCGCATCTTCTCCCCTCCCCTGACCTGTCTGTCTTCTGCCACCTCCACCGGCAATCAGGCCAGGTCCAGCAGTCCCACAGGGCTTCCAGAGTTTAGGATGGAGGACCACAGCACAGTAATGGACAGGGACGGCGACTTTTGTGGCCTCTGTTCGGGGTCGGAGCCAAATTGCCAAGGCTGTCTGTGTCCCCAGGACTCCAATTCCGACAAAGAGCTCCCATTTGCGGGGTGGGGGGAGCTGTGCCCTAGTTGTGTATGTGCACACACTAGGGTAGGCCCATGTGACAGGTGTTCGGCACGTTTACTGGGTTCAGCACCCGACCTGCGTGTTTCTGCTGACGGCAAACATCTTGGCTGCGCCCAGAAGATGCCTGGGTCTCTTCGCTGGAGGATTGCAGCGACCCCCCTACTCGGTGTCTCCCGAACCTTCCACCCCTAAGACCTGGGCTGCGACCCACCTCCCAGTGCAGACTGAGCTCCAGGGCCCCGTGCCTCTGCCTCGTTTCCCCTCCAGTCTCCCGGAATCACAGTCACACCAGAAGGCATCTTGCGCGAGGCTGGGTGCGCGGATGGAGAGAGTGGGGCATGGAAGAAGAGGAAGGTCATGGACGGGATGGACTGACCCCGGGACTGCAGCAACTGGCTCAAACCTGAGAACAGTGGTCAGGATGGCGGGGTGCGGGCCCGTGTCGCCTTCTATGGCCGTCCTGAGAACCGACGAAGGCACCCACGACAGCCCCAACGAGCTTCTGCTGCTGAACATCCACAGAAGCTGGCTCTTTTCGGAGTAGTGCCATGCCACAAGGGCTCAGGACCGCAGAAAACCCGGGCACTTGGGGTAAGCCATCTGAAGCTCCCGGAAACCAGAGCACTCCCCTGACAAAAGGACCCTAATTAAAGTAATGTTGTGGCGCCTGCATGTGTTGGGTTTTGTAAAAAGCACTGACACTTGCTGTTCTTGTTCTCCTGTAAGCCTTTGTCAGCTCATGTCCTGTCTCCATCCTCCGTGGCCTCCCAGGAACCTTTCACCATGAGTGCAGCACCTGCCCTGCTCTTCTTCCTCCCACCACCCCACCACCCCCAAAGCCCCCGCAGCGGACACTCCCTCCCTGCCACTGGACACCATGATGTGGATGTGGTGCTGGGGGACTAGTCAGGACCAGCAGCCTCAAATAGCAAAACAGACTGTTTCCCCACTGTTCCGGGCCCCAGGCACGTTCACGGGGATGGGCAGGGCAAGGACCCATGTGAAACCCACCTCCTTCCCTTCCAGGAACCCAAGGGTGGCATCAGGACACTGGACGGCTGGGCTCCCGGTCCATCTCAGCCCTGACCCATCATCCCACAACCCGTGCCGAGGCTGGACCTTCGTTTCCCCAAAATGTGAGGGCGGTGGGCATCTCTCTGCCTGCCCTGTGGCAGAAGCTTCCCCGCTTCTGCCTCTTTGGCAAGACTGCAAGGCGCTTCCAGAGCTGACCTTGAGTTCTTAGCAAGGACATAGAGGCCTTCTGGCCTTTTGGGTGGAACTCACATGCCATCTAGTGGTGCGCTCGTGCAACGGAGCTGAGCACCGCCCACCAATTTGCCACCTTCCCTTTTTCTTGTGAAACAGACAGGCATCTCATGACCACAACAGTGGTGGGATTGTGCAATGGTGGCTGAAGGGGTGCCCTCCATCTGATTTTGTCAGCTACTCACGGTCATTCTTGGGAAATTCCCAAATCTTCCTGCTGCTCCTCTCACAGCTGAAGCTGGGCATGGCTGCATTCCGACATAACCGCAAATGGCTCTAACTGCAGCCTGGCATAACTGCACAATTGCTTCATGACACCTGACATCACCGCACCACCTCACCCTGGATCTGGATATAGCCATGCCTTGAGGTGAACATCCTTTGATGCAACCCTAGCCAACATAACAACATGCTGCTGCAAACGCACCTGGAACTCACTATCCCTCGGCACAGCTGCACAACGCCAGAGCCCCAGCCTGTCTCGCTGGAACCGGCACCTGGCAGTAACTCTGTCTTTCCACAATTACAGGCATCCCCGGTGGTACACATGGCCGAACGCCCGACTCCTGGCTGAACAACTGGGGGGTGGAGCCCACCCGGAGCCCTGGAGGAAGGGCAGGGCTGGCAAACTTGATTCCCAAAGGTCACGGGTTTGCCGGCCCTATGAAGCAGGTCAGCATGGCACGTGTCAAGTCACCAGGAACTGGAATTGAGTCCCCGGGAAATGACAATGATGCCATCACAACCTGTGATACGATGCAGGTGGACGTAAATGCAAGTTGGCTTAACTCCACCTGGACGCTGCCACCTTGTGGTATAACTGCACCAGGCCTGGAGTGGTGTGGGGATGCCGCCCAATTTACAAATGAAACACACACACACACACACACACACACACACACACACACACACACACACACCTGTGTCTTGAAGCAGAGGTACCATGCCTGGCCCTGCCAGCCTAAAGAGAAGTAGCCTCTTTTGCGATCTTTCTTGATCCCCACATGCTAGGCCTTGCTCAGCTGGCAGGACCCACGTGGTTCCGCTGGCCCCCTCCCTCCTCCAGGTGACCATGGGTCACCATGGAAAGAAACAAAGACACGGGGAAGGAAGAGCCCCCCCCCCAAAAAAAAAAAGAGTTGTTTCGGCAAGTTTCTACCACTCTCTACTGGGAGTGAAGAAGCCCTCCCATTTGGTCATATCCAAAGGGCAAGACTCTGGCACTTCTGACTCCAAAACCTACATGCCTCTGAAGTTGGGTTCTGGCATGCTGGATGGAATTGGTTTGGTCATTATCCCAGAGGAGTTCCCTGATTTTAAGCTGTCCAGTAAATGCCCTTGTTCTGTCCAGATCACTGCCTTTTTCTGGGCACAGATTCAGAAAATGTCTATGCACATCTTCTCTGGTTGCATGTCCCTTCCAACTTCTTTTGATGTGTGACTGTGATGCAGCATTTTCCTACATCCTTCAATATTGGCACACCAAGATCGATGGCCGTAGTTCACAAAGGCAATGTTCTAAATCCTACTTGGAAGAGCAGTGGGGGGGCCAGCCGCCACAATCGGAGGGGTCCAAGAGGCGGTCGTGTAATTGAGGGGTAAAATTAAAGAGACATCAAACAAGATAAAGCTCATCTCTGGGACCATCATGACTTTAGAAGCCAGATGTGCACAGAGAGAGAATATATTTCCAACCAAAGTTGATATACACTCTAGGGGCGTGCCAGTTCCCCTAATCACAGGTAACCATATATGTAACAGGAAGGAGACATACACATAACAAGTTGGGCAGCTTCTAGAGTCATGACAACAGCCTAACCGTGGTTAGGCCTTGACCTTAGGTGTCTTTGGGCTCTCCTTCAGGGGAACAATCCATTATCCTGATCAGAAGGGAGTGGGCCCTACTTAGGGTGGGACAGACCATAGGGCCTCACTGCCTTAGATGACTGACAACCTTTAAGCAGCTGACCTCCAAGTGTGTAGCCATGGACCATGTGTTTGCAAACAGCACCGTAGGCTTGGCAGCTATGATGGGGGAACATTCTGGGGAATAACTTTTCTGTTTCCCACAGAGCAGTGATTGGGATTTTAAAAGCTGTGAGCCGTCGCCTAAAGTGCACCTATTGCTTTCTTCCCATCTGGAGAAAAGAAGAGTAAGGAAAACGGAAGGCTCTGGAAACAGTCCAAGAAACAAATGGACCCTCCATAAAAATTCAAATGCAAATTTAGTGGAAAGAAGTGTCCCTAAATCTTTCAAAGTAATTAAAATTTAGACCAGGAGATGTATAGTGAAGTTGGAAACATGGGAAACTTAGGATAGATGATCCCTCAAGACTAGTAATAGGAGTGGTGATACCAGGAGGGTGGAGGGATGGAGGAATAGAAAGGGAGAACCAACTTCAGGGATCTACACGTAGCCTCCTCTCTGGGGCACGGACAGCAGGTAAGTGAGTGTTGGGACACATTGTACCGTGTACAGTATGAAAAAAATAACAGCTTGTAAATTACTAAGGGTTTAAGGGGAAGGGGGGAGAAGGAAGGGTTATATAGGGAGCTGATACTGGGGCCTGGAGGGAGGGAGGATGTTTGAGAGTAATGATGGCAATGGGTGTGTAAATGTGGCCTGCATACAATTGATGTTGGTATGGATTGTGATGGGAGTTGTATGGGCCCCCAATAAAATGATTCATTAAAAAAGGGGGGGGAGGGGAAAAGGGAGCTTTTTAAATTTCTAGCTTTCAATTCAGAAATCTTTTGGGGGAGGGTTAATATATAATTTTTATTCTATTTTCTTTCTAAAGATCATTTTATTGGGGGCACTTTGCAGCTCTTATTACAATCCATACATCAATCGTATCAGGTATATTTGTGCATAGGTTGCCATCATTCTTTTTTAGACAATTACTTTCTATTGGGCCCTTAGTATCAAATTTTCTTTCCTCCCTTCTCTCCCCACTCTCATGGCCCCTTGATGGATTATGAATTGTTTACTATTTTCACATTTCACACTGACCACTGTCTCCCTTCCCCCAGGGTCTCTGTTTTTTCCCCTGGAGGAGTGTGTGTGGTTATGTAACGATCATTTATGATCGGTTCCCCCTTCCTCCCCTCTCCCCTTCTCTCTCCCCTCAATTCTGAAATCCTGAAGTCCATCATAACAATGTGCAGCTGGCCCAAATAATGATTTTTACCATCCCTGTGGACTACAATCTTCATGCCCACAAAGCAATATTTCAGAAATAGAAAATAATGTAGACTGAGGCCTAGAATATGGAAGGATTCTATGGTCAAAATATTGAATGAAGTAGAAAACATCTAAAAAAGATGGAAAAAATACAGTTATTATATCAAAAAAAAGAACTAGTCCACAGTCTACTGTTTCAAGCATATAAGCAAGAACCCTCTGCTTCCTCAGCCCAGAGACCAGGGCTAGATGGTCTGAAAGGGGTCCCCTAGAGTGGATCAACACTGTGGAACAAAGCTCAGAGTTACACATAAGACCAGTTTCCTGGTCAAATAGAGGTCGGTGGGACTCCTGAGACTAATGCTCTTTGACACCCTGGAGGCCTATAACTGAATTCATTGCCACGACTCCATTTCCTTCGGGACAGTAGATAAGCATGTGCCTAAGGGCACATTTCTGCGGGCAGGAAGGAGGGTGAGGAAAGATGGAAATAGCAAACATGGGGAGGAAGTGGGTTCCGTGGTGTGACATCATGGGGTTTGCAATCCATGAAGGAACACAAACAGTAAGGGAATTGAATGGAAAGCGAATTTGCTCTGCAATCATCATCCAGTAAAAAAAACCCATAACAACAAACAAAAACACATTTTGGGGGACCCAAACTCTCCTTCAGGATTGTTGCCGCTTGAAGCTTTTTTTTTTTTATTACTGTTTTCAGCTCCAGGAATGTCCAATGGTCCGCCTTTCTGGTTTTCTAACTCTTGGTTTTGGCACATTTCCTCGTAGTGCGCCACGTGGTCTTCCGAAGCCACTCTTCAAAATCTTCCATCCAAGCTCTTTCCCTTCACCGCTTCGTCCATTTGCCAACTCGACCGTTCAGAGCAAGTTTCTCATCTGTAGGGCCATCCTTGATTACACCCACTCAGGCAAGGCCACGGAGAAAAGGCAGGAGGAGGGGTAATGCCTTGGAGCTGGGGGGCCCTCTCCAGGCCTGACACACCGGCCCCAGCTGCTGGCCACAGTGGGGGCTACAAGGGAGTTGCCTTCTCTTTGGGAATGGCCCGAGTCAGTGACAGGCTCTAGAGAGGAAACAACACCCCCACTGCCCTTAGACGTAGGACAGGACGACCCTGGTGGATTACCGAACCTCCGTGGCAAGCTCATTGTGGATCAGCTCCTCCCCCGCCCAACTCTGCATTTCCACCTGTGACAGGGGCATCTCCCAAGAGTCCCCAGGCAAACTCCTGCACACCCACAAGTCTCAGCCCGAATCGAAACTCAGTCTGAAAGAGCCAGGTGGGGCTAACCCCGTTCCAAGGAAAACAAAAGCCTCACCAGACACCCTCCTCCCACCTCACCCCGGGAGCAGACCTGTTTCTCTCTCACCGACCAGAATTTGAACTCTAGCTGCAAGAGTGTCTGGACTCATTGCGGCTTCCAGCAAGAGGAGGATTATGTGAGCAGAGAAATCAGGCGTGTATGTTGGGTGACATTAATTGTCAAAGTGTTAGCGACTCTAAGTCCACACATCTTATTTTAAGGCCGTGTAGAGGGGCCCTGGTGGGTCGAGGTTTCCCACGGGGCTGCTTACTGCAGGGTCAGTGGTTTGAAACCCCAGCCGCTGTCTTCTACTCAGGCTTTCCACTCCCATAAAGAGTGAGTCTTAGCGACCCACAGGGACAGTTTATCCTGTCCAAGAGGGTCGCTGTCAGTCAGCGTGAACTCAGTGGTAGTGAGTCTGGCTTATTGTTGTTGTTGTTGTTGCAAAAACATATATTTATTTTAAAAAATGTAAGGTATCCTGTTTCAGAAAGCCCTTCACAACTGTAACTTCCTTTTTCTGTTTTTATCATTTTCTTGGGGCCTCAGACAAGTCTTGTCACAATCCGTGCATCACTTGTATCAGGCATGTTTGTACAGATATTGTCCTCATTCTTTTCTAGACAGAGACCTTCTATTGTGCCCTTGGTATCAGCTCTTTGTTGTTGTAGCTAATGCTGAAGAGGGAGGGAAGCCTGGAGGCCTGACTCAGGGATGGCTCACATGCCTGAGAAGACATTCCATAGAGTTTGATAAGCTGCTTTGCCTCACCCCCACCCTGCCCTTGCTTCCTATGCTTTGAGGACTCCTCCTTCAGGTGAAGGGGCACAGAGGAAGCAAAGGTGGGGAAGCACTGGAGTTAGAGTTGACAAGATCCCGAGCTAAGCCTGGATTGCTTTACACACTGGATAGGAAATCTGGAAGGTCTTCCTCGACAGTCAAGTAATGCCTCTGAAGGAGCTGGTCTGCGTGGGGCCTACAAGAACAAGGAGGGCAGGGAGGCTGGAAGGGGCCAGGCAAAAGAGATACCCTGGCCGGAAAGAACTAGAAAGCAGGGGAAGGGTCGTAGGGCTGTGAAAGAGGCTTCTCAGATGAGATGCTGTGTGTGTGTGTGTGTGTGTGTGTGTGTGTGTGTGTGTGTGTGTAGGAGGGGCAGGCAGCATTTCCAATGCATTCCAAATCTCTCTGAAGGAATGTTGCCTCTGGACACTCTGGAGGAGGGGAAACTCACATTAGAGGGACACTGGTATGTGCCACAGAACCTCCGGGTGTCAGTGTGTGACCAAAGGGAGGGGATGGAGCTGAGAACCCAGCAGCTGCCACCTACCAGGAAATGGAGACCTTCACCTTGAGACCCTCCTCCTCCCCTTGGGAGCCCTGTTTCCTGACAGGTAAAATGAGAATGGAAAAAAAGCAGCTAGGTGGGACCTGGGCAGCCCAGCCTCCCTCCAAGTGTTTTGCCTCTATCTCCCTCAGTATCCCCTCTGTGATCAAAGCCAGGCAAGTGGGTGGCAAAGGCGTTCCAAGTCCACTTCAGACTTAGCCCACAGGAGATGGAGGCATGCATCATGCATGCAGAAATGAACCCTGATGCAGTGAGGCTACGCCCCCCCATTCCCATTCAGCCCAAATGTCAATCTTTGCAACCACCTGTAGATGTCGTGTACACGATAGCACTCCCATCGGTTGCATTAACTCTTGCCTTCCTCAGTCTCCATCGTTTGTTGCAGCTCCCTTCTGGTTGTGTATTGCCATCCCCTTCACCCAAGTTAACACTTCCTGTGGTCGTTAATCTGGGGTCAATTTGTGAATGGGGTAGAGTCTAGCCTGTCAATTGGGTCGCAGCTTGATGTCCTCATGTGGAGGCGCCACAGAGATAAGCAGCACATTGGAGGCTAGGTACAGACAGACTCTGCTTTGTCTTCTCTGGACAAGACACATGAAGCTACATTGGAGCCAGAGGGGGCATACGGAGACTCCTGCCAGTGCTGCGATACCTCCACCACCACTGGATCCACAAGACTTTGCGCCCACAGGCCTGAGGTCTTCCTGCATTGGGTGTCATTGCATGTGTTGCCTGAGTCTGAAGAGGAATCTATAGATGGATATCGGACGTATGGGCTAATATCAGGCTCAGGGACTTGATCTGGACTGGACTGGAATATTTCCTCAATGTACAATTGCTCTTTGATATAAAGCTCTCTCACATAAATATGAGTCTTCCCGGATTGGTTTCTCAAGTCTACCCGGAGTAGCACACTTGCTGGCCCACTTAACCTTCTCCCTTTACCCTCCAGGCCCTCGTCACCATGAAAGGATGCTTCTTTCAGCGTGAACAAAAGGCCTGGACGTTGCATTGTTTTATCCAAGTGGTCTCAGACAACATTTGTCCTTTTGTAATGGGTGCATTTCACTCGGTCCCCCATTTTCCCCCACCCCGTTCAAAGGGGTTCAGACCCCTGGTTCTTCTATATCATTGGGTCGGACACCATTGGGTGCGTGCAAACCGTGTTGGTTGATCCAGGCTTCCATGGATGGGTATTCCGTGGGTGGGTCCTCATTCTGGCTACTGTGGATAGTGCACTGATCCGTGTGTGTGTGTGTGTGTGTGTGTGTGTGTGAGAGAGAGAGAGAGAGAGAGATCCCTTCACAGGGCACACCCAGTAGAAGGCATGTCCAGGGCTGTATATCTGGACAGAAGCAGACTGCCCCGTTTTCTCCTGCAGAGTGCCTGGAGATTTCAAATCACTGACCTCCAGGTCCTGGAACCACGGCGCCACCAGGTCTTTCCAGACAACAACGCGGGCAGATAAACAGCGACACATTGGAATGGGACTGACCGTGTGCAGGTGCAAGAGGTGGGAGGCCTTGTCACTCACCCCTGATGCCCCAAAGAGCACCAGATCCAACCGAGTGAGGCTTAAGCTGCCACTCTTGGAACTGGAGCTCTGCCGATTCAGGGGAAACTAGTCGGTGGTGCGCGGTCAACGGCCATCACATTGAGCAAGAAGGTCCCAGGCAGTCCACCCTCCGAGCGGCTCTGACGGAGCTGCGCCCTCCAATTCAGACTCTCGACAGGAAGCCCCCTGGCCATCTAGGGGTGGGGCAGGGGCGGAGCTGGCAGGAGCCATCAGATGAGGCCCTTTCGTTGTTCTTATTTTAATATATTATCATTTTTCCCATAGCTTTAAAAGATTGTAGCCAAATGACTGGCCCAAGCAGAGCTTCTGGCCAGGCTGGAGGAGGCCATTGGCCCATCAGTCAAAGCATTGAGAGAGGGACGTCGGGGTGTGGTGTCTCTGATGGACTCGCTCCCATGACCTTGTAGAGACGGCCAGGGAAGGGCTGGCTGAGTTTCTTCCAAAGCAGAATGAGGGTTAGGGGGGCGGGCATTGGTGGAGGGAGGGTGGGGGTCAATGGCACGTGCACGGTGGGCCCTGAAGACAGGGTCTCTGGGGAAAGCCCTGGACGGTCCCGCGAGGAAAACCGCCGGAACCGCGCAGCTGCCTGCTCAGGAGCCTGCGCATGTGCGGTGTGAGCCCACAGCAGCACGCAGGGAGGGTAGGTGAGGGGGACAGTGGACAGGGCTGCAGATGCATGGGCTTGGGGGGCTCTTCTCCGCGCAGGGCGGTCCCGACTCTGCCTTAGCGAGTCTGAGGCTGGTTTCTGGAACTGTAGGCAAATGATTCCTCCTGGATTGGGAGTGCTGGCACCAGCGGGGATCCAATGTATCGAGGGTGTTTGTACATCTGTTGTCATCATCATTGCCAAAGCATTTTCTACTTGAGGCCACGGTAAAAACAACTCTTTTTTTCCCCTCCCTCCCTCACCTCCCACTCCCGTGAACCTTTGTTAAATTAATTATATATTGTCAGTATTTCTATATTACACTGTTGGTTTAAAGTGACCAGCCGTCCCGCTTTTTAACAATTGTCTTGCGTCCCGTGGCGTTTTAAGATTAAATAAATATATTGCAATATATATATATTGTAATACTATTTGTGCATTCTATGAACATGTTTGTTGCTCCATGTGACCAAATTTTCAATCAAGAACACTACCCACCCCACCCCACCCCCACCTCCTCCCGGTCAATGGTGTCCCACTTAAAATCTGGTCCCTTTTTTTAAACCCACATGTCTGTTATTCACCCCCCTCCCATTATATCCAACTTAGTGATGGGTTCCCCCTTGCTCCTCCTCCCCAACCACGCCCATACCTTCATGATAACGCTCCTCCCACCACTGTTCCTGAGGGGTTTATCTGGCCTGAATTCCATGTGGGGAGAGCTCTTCTCTGATCCCAGGCCTGTTCTTGATGTTGACTGCACTCTTTCTCTCTCTCTCGGATTTCAACCACCAACTTCCAATGGTGATCAGCCCAATGCTTTGCCCCTGGGCTGCGAGGGTGTCTTGAAGTTGCGGGAACAAAGCAAACCAAACCCACCGCCATCGATCGGATGCTGACTCAGTACAATCCCTCAGGGCAGGGTAAACGGGCCTTGTGAGGTTCTGAGAAGAACTCTCTATGGGAGTGGGAAGCCCCATCTCTGTGCCACAGAGTGGCTGGTGTTTTCGAACGGCTCGGTGCAGCTCCACATCTAACCACGGAAGTTGCAGGTAGGACCCACGACATGGTGGGAGAGTTCCAGCCACTCATCACACAAAAAGCAACCAAGTCAATACGCGGGACTGTACAAATAATGTTTATTCGGATGGACTGCTCTGTAAATAGTGAGCGGGCACATCCAGACAGCTGCCAGGCAGTAGGATGATAGGTAACTGGTGGGTTTTCGAGACAACGGGGTGACCAGAAAGCAAGCAGGAAGCAGCCATGACGTCTTGGGTGATGCTCGGGGCCCCTCCCCTTGCCCCAGGAGCTATCAGGCCTGTGAGCCCTAGAGTTCATTGAAGTCGAGTCCCTTTCACATAATGGATTTCAATTCCGAATGACAGCAGGCACGGGCACCCTGGAGATGTGCCTGGGTCGGGAGATGTGGCGGAGAGGTGACAAGAGACAAGAGACAGCTGCTCTGTGGTGGAGGGCCAGCCGACATGGAATCCTGGCTGGAACTCTGAAAAGCATAGCTTCCTTTGGGCGGTAGGGGTGGGGATGGGGGCACTGAGTGGGACATCCAGCACCGTGGCGACCACAGCTGAGCTGTTGAAGGCCAGCAGATCTTGGGATGCAGTGAAGGGCAGAGTTCTTGTGACAGCTATCAGGCCCCTTCCTACGGAGATGATTCGCACGGATGTTGCCTCTTGTGTGGCTGTGTCACCAGAATCCTTGGGCCTAATGTCCCCATATCCTTCACTAGGGTCTTTTCTGAAGGACAGGGCAGTTTCCTTGGGGGTGGGTCTTCGAGGCTGATCCCGGGGGTATTGGAGCTGTGCAGTTTTCTGGGCGGCTTGACTTAGGAAGAACTCCACTGCTCCTTCTTCATTGCTCCCCCTCTCCTTGGCCTTACCAACCAGTTCTCTTCCTCAAAGAACTCACAGTGTAGAAGTCAGCTGTGCTTCTTGGGGCTTTCCATAGCTGTTTGTTTTTCCAGAAGATCACTAGACATTTCTGGGTGGACTGGAACATCTAAGAACTGGCTGGAACGCTCCTCAGACCCTACTTAATAACCAATTGTATAGTTGATCATTTATCCTCAACCCAAGACTATCCCCAAAGCCGATTTTAAGCAGACAGTCCTTGGGTCCCAAGGCTGACAGGAAAGGGAAGGGGGAGTGAATGGCAATGGGCAGTGTGGCCTGGCCCTGGAGCTTCCCTGGTGGTCTCGTGGGGATGACAGGATGTCAGTTGGACCACGATCCATGTAGGAATACTTTGGAGCAGAAACAAGGGCTGTGAACCTGAAGACAAAGCTAACTCCATGCCTCCTTACCCTTAGAGAACCCCGTCGCTGACACATCATCCTGAAACAGCTGAGACAGCGGAGGAGCTGAGTGGATGGATTTCCGATGGTGAGGTCTTGGGAGTTTAGCTTTCCAGAGTGCGGTTCACTGTGACAGCATTTCATGGGGCAGCTACTCTCCCAGGCCAAAGGAAAACCATCGCCCCTTCTGACCCAAGAGAGTGGATGGAAACATGCGAACACATTTTGCCCAGGTATCATTTGATCAGCCGTCAGAAACGAGGGTCCTCTGATCCCACGGATGTCCCAGGGGGTCTTCTGATGACCATCCAGATGCAAAAGATTGGCATTGCCTTTGGGGGTTCAGTCTTTCAGGTGTCTCAGAGCACGGTGTCCCCGTCTAGCCTGGCTCCCTGGCCTGTCAGTGGTAGTAGATGCTGAAGGCATGGAGAATGTAGAGTAGGGTGGTGATAAAGGCAAAAAACTAAAAGAAGATGAGGAAACCGGGTGTTAGAAAAGGCTGACCTGGCACCTGCCCCTCCCTCCTCGGAGGGACCAGCAACCCTGGCAGCCAAGAAGGCCACATGTGCTGACCCTGCTGAGTCCCCCCGCCCCCACTGCCTCAAGTCCTGCCCAGCCCCAGCTTCCTTGGATTCTCAGAAGCTTCAGAAATAGAGTCTCGACTTCATCCTCTTGGAGACATTCCACCTTGGGGGTGGGGAGGGTATTCCTGATGCCACCTTCCCTCATCTCTGAACAGACTGTTTTCCCACCTGCAGATGCACTTCCTCTTCCTCACTGGGATGTGAGCACGTCTGGGCTCCTACTCTCAAGCTGTCCCCTCCCCCCTGGTGGTCTCTCTCGGCATCTTCCCTTGCTTTCCAAGTTCGAAGACTCTCACAGAGTTACTCTCTGGTCGAGACCTCTGCTACGAGCTCCTGCTGCTTGGCTTCTCTTGAATGCTTCAGAGACAGCCCACATGAAGTCCTGACACTCCCGCCTGGGCTTCACAAGCTCAGGCTGCAGTAGGCTCTCCATTCCCATTCAGCTGCTCACTCCAGAAGCCTACATCCTTCAGGCTCCCCCGTTTGCTATGCCCAAAGTCATTTCCAAGGTCTACTGATTTGAACCCCAAGGATCTGTCAATGCGTCCACTTTGCCATCCCCACCACCACATTTCCCAGCCTTTGCCCAAGCCCTGGACTTTGCTTGCCTTAGGATTCGGCCCACTTCCTGTCTATCCGCTCCTGCCAATCTACCCCCTCAGCCCCCACCTTTGCCCATATGCAACCGTGCTGCTCTTGAGCATTACTCGGAATAAAGGGTCGACCCTTAACATGCCTGCAAGACGGCAGCCCACCTCCACACGGTTCTCAGCTCAAGAACCACTATAGCTCTCACAGTGAACAAAAGATCCAGAAATTCGTGAAGTCAGAAAGGATGTGGGGAAGGTACGCAAGCACGTAGACTCTATAGTAGACTGGGTGGTGACAAGTGCCAAGGAGAAGGTAAGGCAGGGAAGAGGAAAGAGGAGTGCTGGGGAGGGGGTGTCTCAGGAATGGTCTCTCTGAGATGTAGCTCTCGGGGGTAATATCTGCGAATGATGGTAGTGACCATGTGATATCTGCAGCAAAGACCTTCCTGGCAAAGACACTGAGGTGCAAGCACATGTCCAACATGAGGGAAGCAGACCGTTGTCAGAGATGATGTCAGAAGAGGAGCCCCCTGGGTATGACTGCGGTAGAACTGCCTTCTCAGGGAAAAGTCATCTGTCCTGAAGCAGAGGGAGGACAGCCTGCTGAAATGGACCGCATAAAGATGGATATTCTAGGCATCCATGAGCTGAAGTAGACTGACATCGGCCATCTTTATCAGAAAAGCTTATGGTTTAGTATGTCAGGAATGGCACAATCGAGAGAAATGGCATTGCATTCATCAACATAAAGGACATCTCAAGATTTATCTTGAAATACAATGCTGTTGGACACCCATCACAATGATCTGCCTATAACCCCCTCCCAGGGGGATGGACAATAGAAAAGTGAGTGAAGGGATACATTGACCAGTGTAAGACATGAAAAATAATAATAACTTATAAGTTATCAAGGGTTCATGAGGGAGGAGGGAGGGGGGAAAATGAGGAGCTGATACCAGTGCTCATGTAGAAAGAAAATATTTTGAGAATGATGATGGCAACAATGTACACATTACTTGACACAATGGATGGATTGTGATAGGAGTTGTATGACACCCCAATAAAATGTTTTAAATAAAGAACGGCAACAACGAAAAGAAATATAATGCTGTCTATGAAAGGATAATACCGATCTGCAAATGAGAAAATCCAGTCAACGGGACCATTATCCAACTAATAATATTCATCAACCACTAAAGTTAGTGATGAAGAAGTTGGAAATTTCTACCATTTTGATATATCAATTCATATCAAAATGCATTGATAATTTGATGCAAAGGAAAAGGAACAGTAGTTGGAAAATATGGTCTTGGTGATAGAAATAAGGATGAATATTTCATGACAGAATTTTGCAAGACCAATGGTTTTTCGATAGCAAATACCTTTTGTCAATGACACAAAAGGCAGCTAGTTATACACAGACTTCTCAGATGGAATTCACAGAAATCAAATTGACTGTCTGTGGAAAGGGATGATGGAGAAGCTCAATGTCAGTGACTGAAATCAGGCCAGGAGCCAAGTAGACCATCGATTGCTCAAATGTAAGTTCAGATTGTAGTTGAAAAAACTAAAAACAAGTCCACAAGAGCCCCACTGTGACTGAGTCTATCCCACCTGGACTTTAAGAACAAATCCGATGCAGTAAGCACTAATGAGAGAAGGCCTACAGAATTGTTGGAGGACATCAAAATCATGAAGAAATGTTAAGGCCTTTCAAAGGGCAGGAAAGAAAGACAAGGTCAGCATGGGCGCCATAAGAGATACTGAAATGTGCTCTTGGCCATAGAGTAGCTGAGGCACGTGGGAGGACGGAAGAAGCCAAAGAACCAAAGAGAACAGGTCAAGGGGAAGTTCAAGAAGACGAAGTATAATGCTACAATGAAGTGTGCAACGCCCTAGAATTAGAAAACCACAAGGGAAGATTGTGCTCAGCATGTCTGAAGGTGACAGAACTCAAGAAAAAATTCAAGCCTCGAGTTGCGATATGTTAAGATTCTCTGGGCAAAATATTGATAAGGAGGCAGGAAGCATCAAAAGAAGATGGGAAGAAGACACTGGACCCGAAAGAACTCGTGAACACTCAATCCTTTTAAGAGGTAGCGATAAATAAGAGCCAATGGTACTGAAGGGAGAAGTCCAAGCTGCTTTGAAAGCATTCACCAGGAAACTTGGGATACCAAATGGAAATGTTTCCATCAGCTGATGAGGCACCAGAAGCCCTCACATGTTTGTGCCAGGAAATCTGGAAGACAGCTATTTGGCCAACTGACTGCAAGTGATCCATATTTGTACCAGTGGTCTTTTAGGGGAAGGTTAGGGAGACTTTCTCTCACATACTTTGGACCTGTTGTCATGAGAGAGCCATCTCTGAAGAAGGAAGGACATCACGCTGGCCAAAGTCGAGGGGCCATGAAAAAAGAGGAAGACCCTTGTCAAGATGGATGGACGTAGTGGGTGTGTCCATCAATGACCTCAAGCGTAAGAACAATTGTGAGGAGTTTTGTCCCCGATGGTGTTTTGTTCTGTTGTGCATCGTTGCTAGGGTTGTTATGACTGAAAATTGACACCAGGGGTCCTCCCACCATGGCCACCTTGCCACCGGGTTTCTGCAATCAACGTGTTGCCACCTGGCCACACAGTGAAAGGACAGGGGAGCATGCTGGGGAATCTAGACTCCAGGGCTTCCCTTCAGGCAGTGGGAGCTCCCACTGCTGATGTGCATTTTGGGGAAATGGTCAAAAGAGGGTGTGGGGGGTGTCAACGCCAGTGAGGTCACAGTGGGAAATACTGAAAGGAAGCAGTGACAACCTGCTGGGATCTGGCCCCCGGTGTAAACTCAGGCACACAGGTAAACACACATGTACGCACACATGCAGGCACACATTCAGACCGACGCCTCTCTGTCCTCTGTGGCTCCCCCAGCAGGGAGCTCAGGATTATTTGTTCTGCCGGAGGCCAAAGTGAGCCTCACCCCAAACTCCCAGCCGCCACAGAGCCCACTCACCGAAGCTGCGGCGTTGATGTAGTACTTGTTGAGGTACGGTTTCTCTGACTCGATAGTGGCGTAGGCTTGTAAGACAGCGGCGCTCATGTACAGGATGCCGGTAGTCCCGTGGTACAGGCTGTCCTGGAAAACAGTAGCGCCATAGCCACCGTCACTGGGCATGTCTGCGGGCGAGCACTTGGCTCTCTCACTAGACGCATCCCCGCAGATGCCTACTCTCTCTTGCAGTGAGTCCCCTGGAACTGGTATATGGTGACTCATAGTGGAATTGATGTGATGGGGTGATAATAATATCATTATCAGTCAACATTTACCAAGTGGCTTTGCTTAGTGCTTAGCTTTATGCTAAGCCTTTCCCTCATTCCTATCATTGAACCTTGTCAACTACGAGGCTGGCCCAGTCGATCATTAATTCCATCGTGAGGAAATTGATAGTCAAGGTTAAGACTGATGAATAAATAACTAAGCCAGGATTTGAACCAGGCCACACGCACCCCAGGTTTAGGTCCGTAACCATTCTGAAGACCGACTCTGCGCTGCACGTCGTGGGATGCAAGAGGCACGTGCTGGTGGTGTGGTGGGGCTACGTGCGACTGCTAAGCTCTAGGCCTGCAGTTCTAGACCTCCAGCTGCCCCAAGAGAAAAGATGACGTTCCACTTGTGGGAAGCGTTGCCGACACAGAACCGTCCATGGGCAGCCCGACCCGGCCCTATCACATCACTATGAGATGGGGTCAACCCGAGGGCGGGCCAAATAATGGGTGCCCCTTAAAGGTCACCCAGGAGGTGGTTTTTGTCATCTCCCCCAATTTACAGGTGGGGCTGCCGATGCGTAGCTAGCACATGGTGAAATTAAGAGAGTCCAGCTCACCTCCCTCCAGATGTCTGACTCTGAGCCTCTGTAGTACACTCTCGGAGCCCTGGGGGCCTGTGTGTAGGTTTGGAACTGCCGTCCACAAGCGCAGCAGCTGGAAGCCACCTGCTCCTCTGAGGGAGGAAGACGGGCTTTCTGCTCCCGTGAACAGGTTTGGCTACCCACCAGGACAGTTCTACCCTGTCTCATATGAATCGGCATCTACTTGAAGGCAGGGAGCCAGTTTTGCTTTGGTGCTGAAAATTCCGCAGTCATCTTGTGCTCAACAAAACATGGCGCTGCCTTAAAAAATACCAGAAAAACCCACAGCGAGCAGCTCTGGGAGGAAAGTCGTTATTCACCTACAAATGAAATAGTAGATTGAGAAAATGTCAACTAGATAGAGTTGAAGGGGGTCAGACTGCCACCACTCTGGGGGAGGGGGGGGGCACCCGTCATCATGGGTCCTGCCATGAGAAGACACTTGAAAAGTGTTTGGGCTAGGAGAGTTTCGCCGACATCCAAGTCAGCCTTTGGTGCTTCTTTCCAGGTGGCAAAAAACACAGGGAGGAGACCAGGACATCGAAAGCAGCAGAGACAAAGCCCAAATGCTGGTCTTTCCCCAGCGCACCTGGATGTTCCTTCACCAGAAGGAGGGTCACACCAGACACGGGTACAGCACATGGCCCTTGGGGAAATCCCAAGTCAAACAAGCCAATCAAAAGCAGACCTTTGGGTCTTTAGAATGTGAACTCTGAGAATGATTGCTCTTGATGTAGGCGTTGCAATGTAAGACAAAGGTTGCCTCTGCTTAAAGCTATTCTGAAGTATGTAGCCTTCTTTAGGGAGGAGTGGGGGGGGGCTGGCAAGAAAGGAGATGGAGCAGTTGGCAGCCTTTTGATAAAGCTGGAAGTGGGGTCGAATGACGTGGAGGCCCATAATGCACTTCTGCTACTTTGGTGTCTGTTTTAAGCACTGTTCCCTTTAAGGTGAGTGCATAATATTAAATGGAAGACTCTACAGCTGAGATGGTCCAATATGATTTTTTTAAAAAAACAATTAAAAATCCATCAGGACCCCTGGTGGTGCAGGAGGTGACCCATTTGGACTATTAACAGAAAGATCGGCAGTTTGAAACCACCAGCTGCTCCAAGGGAGAGAAACAAGGCTGTTTTGGAAACCGCAGGGGCAATTCTACTCTGCCCTATAGGGTCGCTATGCAACAGAACCAGTTTCACGGCAGTGAGTGTGGTTTTGATTTTTGCTTTTAAAGTTCCTAGGAGAGGTGATCCCTCAGGACCAGTGGTACTGGGAGGGTGGAGGGATGGTAGAGTAGAAAGAGGGAACCAATTTCAGGGATCTACATATAACCTCCTCTCTGGGGTATGGACAACAGGGAAATGAGTGAAGGGAGACATCAGACAGTGTATTGTATGATATGAAAAAGTAGCAACAATTTGTAAATTATTAAGGCTTCATGACAGAGGGAAAGCTGGCACTGGGGGCGTAAGTGGAGGGAGGATGCTTTGAGAGTGATGATGGCAACAAGTGTGCGAATGTGGCCTGCATACAATGGATGGATGTATGGATCTGATGGAAGTTGTATGAGTTCCCAATAAAATGATTTATAAAAATTTTAAAAAGGAGGGGGGAAAGAGGAGCTTATCCCAAGGACTCAAGTAGAAAACATTTGGAAATGAATGTGGCAACACGTGTACATGATGCAAATGATGTATTGAATGTTATAAGAGCTGTAAGAGCCCCCAATAAAACCATTGGGAGACAAAAGTTGTACAAGCCACCAATAAAATGATGTTTTAAAAAAGTCCATTCAGGAGGAACGAACATCAGAATTTTAGATGAATGGATTCATTGCATAGTATAAGTTGGATGTCAAAAAAATCCCCAACAGCAACAACAATATATATTCAGAGTTCAGGGGGGTGGTAGTGTGAGGGAGGGAGGGAGGGGATAAGGAAGTTGATATCAAGGAGTTCAAGAAAAAAAGAAAATGGATTGTAGATGACGATGCAACAATTGTACAACTATGCCTGATCTAAAGGCACTATGGATTATAATAATATCTGTAAGACAGCTCAAAAAATGCTTTTTAAAAAAGTGTGAGAAACTGTAAGTAAAAGTCAATGGAACCTTTTCACACACACATAAAGTTCCTAGGGCAGATGGAAGCGGGAAACCGGAGAAGGTGACAGGGCCCTGGGGTAGGCTGAGTCTTCTTCTACAGCAGCGGCTCTCAACCTTCCTCAGGCCGCGCCCTTCCATGCAGTGCCTCATGTGGTGGTGACCCCCCCCACCCCGCCCCACAACATTATTTCCATCGCGCTGCTTCATCACTTTCATTTTTCATTTTGCTACTGTTCTGAATCGGGCGACCCCTGGGAAAGGGTCCTTCGGCCCCCAAAGGGGTCTCGACCCACAGGTTGAGAACTGCTATAGAATCTACAGCATTGTCTTCAGTCCTGCTCCAATGACTTCTCCACAGGCAAACCAAGGGAGGATGGGAGAATGGGCTGGCTCCGGGAATCTTCATTCAAGGAAGGCGGTGGAGGGGTGGGGGTACAGTGGAAAGGTGGCTCTGGCAGAGGGAGGCTTCGATTGAGGTCACTATTAGACACAACAGTAGAATCAAACTATCTGGCGCCCTATGGGCTTAGTCCTGGATGGGTGGCTGGTTCTCCCTCCCCAGCCAGGAGGGACAGTTGTATATATACACACACACACACACACACACGCACACACACTCCTCCTCCCGCCCCGCCCCAGGGCATCAGCCCAGGAGACGGCCCATTGGGTTCTTACCAGGACTCTCCAGGAGCTAAACCTTTTGTAAAATCCAAACAAGTAGGACATCAGGAACATCAGCGAGATGAGGAACGAGGTGAGCGAGACATATAGCACCCATCCTTGCAGCAGGGGCTGCCCGACGTTGACGGCGGCTACCAGGATCCAGACCCAGCACCCAAACACCTGGAAGAGAAGAGACGAGATGGAAGCAAGGTGGGTCCATGGGAGGAGCAGGCTTCCTTTGACAGGGAATCTCGGCTTCCCATGCCAGGCAGTCTGGGCTGGAGTGGGTTATACATTGCAGAGTTGACAGTTTAACCCCACCGCGGGTGCTACAGTCTCAGAAACCCACAAGGAGCACTTCTGCCCTGCCCTCAGGGGTCACGATCGACTTGGAAACAATGCCATGACAATGGACTTGGCTTGGCAGCTTGGCCAATCAAAAGGTCAGAGTGGGAAGCCACGCAGAGGCCCTGCAGCCCAAAGACCCCGCAGTCGGCTTTTTAAAGATGGTCAGAGAACAAAACCAGCAACAACTCCAAGAGCCCTATCCAGGGAGCTCAGGTCTCCCCAAGAATGCACGGTGGACTCGATCAATCACATCATGTCATTGCTGCCGGAGGATGTGAGGGAGGCGCGTAGAGGTGACAACAGAAAGACTCTCGGCCAGATCCTGCCCACGGAATTTGTTCTCGGCCCACACGGTGTTTCTTTAACCTTTCCGAATAACATGGCACCATTTGAAACAGGGTATTATTTCACATGAAAGCAAAATAACCAGATTTCAGGCCTGTTTTAAGAAATTCCACCGCCTCAAAAACTCCCTGCCGTCGCGTCACTGGGACCCCTGCGGGCTTCCAAGGGCGGCTGCTGTGTGGGAATGGAAAGTCCAGGCTCTCCCGAGCAGCTGTGGTGGTTTTGAACCGCGGATCAGGCCAATGGCAGCCCAACGAGGAACCACGAGGCCACCAGTGAACCCCTGTCTCAGGGCTGCCAGGTGGCTCCATCCATGAAGGGTCTGGAGCCTTCTGGGGAGCCCAGCCTGCAGCCTTCCCAGGCTGGCAACACTGTGGGGTGGTCACGGGATCAGGTGCTCCTCAAGACAACCGATCCTTCTCCTGACTGGTAGTGCCTGCCTGGCACCATGGGCATCAGCTTGGGCCCCAAGGGCAATGTGTGACCCCAGTGTGATCACCTCTCAACTCTGTCCAGCTGCTTCCTGTCTCCTGGTTGGAAAAAACCAAACTCGTTTCTTCTTTCGCTCTCCTGCCCCTGGCTCTGTCTGCTCTGGGGCTGGGTTTGCACCCATGGGGGGTTCCCATAGGCATCGTGGTTACGCATTGGTGGTAATGGCGAGGTCAGCAGTTCAAGACCACAAACCACTCCTTGGGAGAGAGATGGAGTTTTCTACTCGCAAAGAACTGCAGTCTTGGAAACTCACAGGGGCAGTTCTACCCTGTCCTACCTTGGTGTCCTTGTGAGTCGCCATTGAGACAATGGAAGTGAGTTGGATTTTATTTGAGTCACTAGATTTTAATTTTCATGAATATTGATGAGTTCATTTTCATAGATGTACTAGTCACAAATACTTATCTGTCTGAGAAAAAAAATTCCCTTCCACCTTCCTTCTTTTTTGGGGGTTGGGGGACATCACTGTCCTCTGGTAGTCGTGGGAGCTATCCAGCCTTGCTGCTGCTGGATTTGAACTGCCAAGACCGTGAGCCACAGCCCCACTCTCAACCACTGTGCCACCGGGGCTCAGCCCCACCTTCCTTCTTTCCCTGCCTGGCCTTGCTTTCAAAGCCTGCTTCTTTGGGTGTTAAATTTTGTATGGAAATGTTTATTGGTCTCTATTGGTTATAATTTTTCATAGGTGTATCCTTTTTATTGAGTCCTTGCAATCCTTTATAAAGAACTAGATCTTGGAAACTGTTATGAGTTTACAGATATCCTCTATGATCAAGTGTCCTTTTTTGTTTGTTTGTTTTTTTGTGGGCATCACTGCCTCTGGTGGTCGTGGGTGCTACCCAGTGCTGCTCCTGAGAGCCGCCGCTGGATTTGAACTGCCAAGCCCGCGGACCGCAGTCCCGCACTCAACCACTATGCCACCGGGCCTCAGCCCTGGTTTTTTGTTTGTTTGTTTGTTTTTGATCAAGTGTCTTTTGATGAACTGAGTTTTTAATTCTACTATGGAGGTGAAAATATCCGTTTGGGGGTCACAGAAACCATCTCTGCATCTCAGGATTTCCTCCTGGGCTAGTTTCCGCCCCTCTGACAGATAGATGAGGAGAAAGAGAGAGAAGTACTGCTCCCTGTCACTGAAACCTTTGCGGAGCAAAAGCACCCAGCAGCATAGCTGTTCATTCTTGACATCGCCTCCTGCCCAGGTCCCGGGATGCGTTTCCCTCTCGCTCACCTTTTCCCAGAGAAAGCAGCGCTCTGGGATTTCTATCAACCATGTCAAAACAGCCTTTTTTGGTATCCTCAACAGACTCGAATTGCGCTCTTTTTCAATGTTCTTTCAAAACAGGAAGCAGTTGGAAGGGGCAAGATCAGGGCTGTAGGGCAGGTTAAGTCTTCCCAACGGATTGTTCCAGGACAGCCTCCCTGGCTACCCCTCAGAGAATGAGCAGGCACATTGTCGTGATGGGAAAAAAAATCCTGGGCACGGTGTCTGTGCCTTTTTCCTCCCTGAATGCTGTGGATGTCGATTTTCTTGAAACTTTTCCCAGTTAGCCCCCGTACCCTAAGGGCTCAAGCCACAGTTTGCCGATGCCTGCCCTATGGGGGATAATTGGGAAAAGTGTGAGCGTGCGGCTCTGAAGTCACATCGAAAACATGGGAAGGTCATTATTTCAGATCACGGTGATGTCATGTGTTTGGAAAAACATCTTTCAGGCTCTTGAGGGATTTTAAAGTTGTTAGGAGGGAGAGGATCGCATCTTTGGTTGTAAGAGCTTGTCGACCCCTGGGTTAGAGGAAACCCACCAAGAGTACTCGTCGGGACCCCCCCAAGATAGTCACCTCACCCTCTGAAGGGACTTCTCTGCCCTGAGTTTAACTGACCCCAGAGATCGCCACAGCAGCTCCCGTGTGGATGGGGCTCTGTGTTGCTGAACCTCCGTCATGCGGCTGGGGCAGGTGTTTGGCCGAGAGACCTTGTCTGCAGCCACTCACCGGCCACAGAGACAGGTTTGAGCACATTTGGTTTGGAACGAAGCCATGCACATGTGCTCTGGAACCCTACCAACTGTGTTCTTTGATTTGCTCCAGGACAGCCCTTAAAAAGCTTCTTGAGCGAAAGTCCGTGGGGGGTTGTGCTTGATTCGCAGAGCTGGGGGTTCAGGGTCTGGGCCTGTCGACTTCCAGCTCCCTCGATCCCAGAGACTCGGGCTGCTGAGGGTGCAGGGAAGTGCCAAGATTCGCTTGGCTGGAGGGTCACCTGCCAGATATCCCCACCAAGCCATGGG
Source organism: Nesogale talazaci (assembly GCA_004026705.1). Lineage (NCBI taxonomy): Eukaryota > Metazoa > Chordata > Mammalia > Afrosoricida > Tenrecidae > Nesogale > Nesogale talazaci. The sequence goes on from PVJH01009624.1 coordinate 23,759, forward strand.
AAGTGCTCAGAGATGCCAGCACAAGGTGAACACCCAGGCAATGCCAGTCATTGGCATGCAAGGTTTCGTGAATGCATCCACACTTGTAGAACCTTAGACGCACGATGCATGGCTCACAAGAGAGCCCTGGACGGTGCCAATCACCCAGGGTGGGTCCTGGGACACAGCAGGGGGCAGGGACACCCCAAACAACATTTCCCTTTTAACGAATTGATAGCTCCCCCTTGGACCTCACAGTGACCCAGCGTTGCCCAGGTATAGAACGTGCTCACTTACGAAGCCTCCTTGCAGCCTTCTCTGACCAGACAGCTGCTTCTCATTCCTACCAGGCCTGGGGGCCGAGTCAAGGCGTCCCCTGCACCCTGCACCCTGCTCTACCCAGAATCTGTCTGTGCCTCAAAGGAGTTCCTGACCCAGCTTGCCACCAGAGGCTACTCTTTGTGGATTCAGTCTTACGCACATGGTGGGCATCTGGGTGTTTATTTCTTGCACCCATCTGGCACCCGTACTGCGCTTGCGAGGACTCTGACTCAACACACCCCCGAGTGTGCAGAGTGCAACACTGCACTCCCCACGATTTCAGGACGGCATCTGCAGGCTTTTCTCCTGCATCACCAGCCTTTTGGTCAGGAGTCAAATGCTTAGTCATTTGCCCCCATTCAGGGATCTTCTAAGAAATTTGCTCATTTATGCTTGAAAAGCCCGAGGTCCTGAGCCCACCCTAGGCTCCATGGGGCCCCAGCGCAGTGTGGGACACGTGTGTTCTGCCCCCTGATTCAGTGTTCATACTCCAAGGGCACGCGGGTAAGCAGAAGTCCTTGGAATGTGCTGAGAGACAGTCTGTGGAGGCCCAGCAGGGGTCTCCTGGGCTGATGGGGGTCCAGTCTCAGAGAGCCCATTGGGGGCCTTCTCCCTCTGGGTCCCAGCTATGGTTTGGGGAATCCCTGTCCTCACTTGCAAGGAGCTCACCACGGGCTCAAGGTTAGAGGATCAAGTCCACCAGCCACTCCAGGGGGGAGCAGTGAGGCTGCCCTGTCTCCTAAGGATTTGTAGTGTTAAAAACCCTGTCAGTCAGGGCTGACTTGGTGGGCAAAGGGTTGGGTGTTTTGCTGAGTCCCTACTTGTACTCTCAGGACAAGTCAAGGGCCACGGAGAGCTTGGGCATCGACTCAAGTTACGTGGGAATCTTTTGAAATGACTTTGGCGTTGCAAAAGCTTTGTTAAAAAGAGGAGTGTTGTTTATTTTTTTATTCCCACAGTTTGATCTTTAAATAGTGGGAGGCACCGGGGCCAAGGGGGTGCTACAGGTGAACTGTAAGTAAGCCCAGGGGCATGCGTGACCTTCTGGTTCTCTCAAGCAGCCTTGATTGACTTCTCTAAAGGGGAGAAATTGAAATAAGAACATCAAGTATCTATTTACTTTTACCTTTTTCTTTTTAAAAAATTATAGGGCTGAGCCCTGGTGGCGTAGTGGTTGTGCGCGGGACTGCGGCCCACTGGGATGGAGGTTCAATTCCGGCTCCCAGGAGCAAAAGGCTGGGCCTCCTACTCCCACCCCGAGGGCAGTGAGGCCTTAAAAAAAATTATAAAATGTGTAGTTTGCTTTTCAAAGCGTACACCAGCAATCCCTTCTGCAGCCTCGCTTGCCTCCCCAGGTCACACCTCCTTTCACACTTTCCCAAGAGGGAGATGTTTTCAGATGGTTAGAACTGTCCCTCAAGGAAGACTACTCTGACAGTAGGCAGTAGCTCAAGTGCATTTTAACGTCAACATCCATGTAAAGAGAAAGAAAAACCCCTGGCCCTCGAGTTGGCCCCAGCTCACAGCCACCTACAGACCAGAGCAGAATGGCCTCTGTGGGTCCAGAGCTTGTACTCTTTACACGAGACCCTGGGATGTGTCCTCTCACCCCGCTTAGCCCATCCGTCCGCTGGGCAAATCATCAGAGAAGCTGGACTCCATGAAGGAGAATGAAGGAAGGAGGAATGGATGGGAGGAAGGCTTGTTAACCTGTGGGATGCAGACGGCACAGCCTGCTGGCTGAACGTGAGGAGGACTTGACGCCCTTGCTGCGGAAGATCAAGGGTTGCGGCCTTATGGGTCACGACTCAGTGTACAACAACCCCCAAATCCTCACGACTGAACTCAGAGGTTATCTCATGATGAGCTTAAATTGCCGTGGGTTTCCTCTTGCCGGGATCCACAGTCAATGCTCACGGACGCAGCCGTCAAGAGGAAGCAGTCACAGCATGCGTTTTGGGGTGCGGCTAGCTTCATCTTCCTCCTGAGGAGTCACCGGGGGGTCTAAAACTGTGGATCTGCAGCCCAATGTGTAACCCACTGCACCCTGAGTCGGCATTCAAACAAAACAAGCAAAAGCAAAAAAAAAAAAAAAAACACCCACACTTTGCTATTGAGCTGATTCTGACTCACAGTGACCAGTGAGGGCAGAGCTGCCCAGTGGGCGTCTGGGTCTGTGTGTCTTTACAGGAGCACAAAGACGAGGCTTGCTCCCATGGAGCCGCTGGTGGCTTTGAACTGTTGACCTTCTAGTTAGCAGCCCGGTGAGGAACCCACAAGGTCCCCAGGGCACCCCTGGCTCAAAATTAGCAGGGTCCTCTTCGTATGAGCTTAGCTTTACAGAAGGCTGAGCCTGCCCTTGGAAGGGTCTTTTAAGGCAGGATGGCGCTTACTGGGCAGAGCTTAAACAAACAGATAATAAGCTAGAGTACACACCGTGCTGTGACAGCACCCTGCTTGGTGCCCAAGGAGCCAGGACTCTGGGGAGAAAGGACTGATCTCAGGCCTAGGGCAGCCTGCACATCTTGTCATGCCAGATGGTGGGGGGGAGCTTTCAAAGGCTCCTGGGGTCACACCCAAAGGACCCAGAGACTCCTACCAGTCAAAAGTGGACCAACTGAAGCCTCAATGAAGGATCATAGTGGATGGATTGGCAGCCATCGACCCAGTTGAAATCTTTGAGTTCAAAAAGATATACAACAAGCAAATCAAACCTTCTGGGTCACTCTTGAGAGACGCTTAGTACAAAGGGGGTTGGTTGAATCCAGGGAAAGAGTCAAAGAGAAACACGGCATAGAGTTAGGAGCTCATAATGCCGAGGGGTTTGACCCTAAGGGCCCGACCCTCAGGGCAGCCCTGAAAATGCCGGCTGCCCCTGGGATCACCTGAAAACACCCAGAAGCCCGCATGTCGCCACGGAGAGTCTGGCCCAGCAGCTGTGAGAGGCTGTGTTTCTCAGTGTTCCCCGCTGATGCTTCTGATGTGCAGCCAGGACGGAGCACCCAGAGGGCACCTCCTGTGTCCACTCTGACCCACTTCTCTCCCTGCACCCTGCCGCGCCCTCCTGCCTGGGTTTGAACCCAGCTGGGCCTCCTGAGCGGGAACCACCAGCTGCTTCAAAGGAAAGAGGCAGGGATTTCTACTCCCCTAAAAAGTTACGGTCTCAGAAAGTGGCAGAGGGCAGTGCTGCAAGGCCTCTCTGAGACGGCCTCCACGAGATGGCAGTGGATTTGGTTTGGGTTTTCCGTGGAAGGAGCCAGTGGTGGGATTCAAATAATTTTAACAACCAGTTCACTGCCCGAATGACAGCTTTAAGTACTGCGCGCACACACACACACACACACACACACACACACACAAAACCCCAAATACCAAAGGGTCATTTATGATTTAATACAGTTACTACTTAAATAAGAACGATAAAAGAAGGGCGCACTTAAAATAGAGTAAGGAACGCAACTTTGTGATTTCCACATGGGGGGCGGGTGCCCGCCTTAGAGAGAACCCTGATGACACATGCCATTTTAACCACTGGCTCCTCAACAACCGAAACAGTGCAAACCCCACCACCAGAAGGAACCTCGGGGGTGCAGTGATGAAGCATCTAAATGCCTGCTACTCAAATCCACCAGCCGCTTGGTGGAAGAAAGACTGTACAGACTCAGCCTATGGGGTCCTCGGGGGCAGGGCAGGTCACTGGGAGTCAGAATCGATGGGGCTGGGTTGGCTGGTTGGTGCTCTGTGTCAATCGAATGGAGGAAATGGGTTCCGCTGGCCTCTCTTTCCTATGAATCGGGTGAGTCACTGGCATGAGGGGATGCTAAACAAGGAATCTGGCTGGTCAGCGGCACAGAGGATGGAGGGGTGTTCCACCAGAAAGACCCTCGAGAAGGGCATGTCCAAAGCTGGGCTCCCAGGGTGGTGGGGAGCTCCCTTCCAAATAAGAAGGGAAGCCATTGAATGACTGCGTGAAGAAAACGTGGAGAAAAGAAAAGAAAGAAACCATTGTGGAGTTACGATCCTTGTGAGAATGTGATGAATTCCTCAGTCAGGAGCACTGTGTGTGTGTGTGTGTGTGTGTGTGTGTGTGTTCAGATGTGCGGATGCCCAGCTCGTTAAAGTCCACCTGCAGCCCCCAGGTAAAGGAACAGGGCTGTGAACATTTTCTTTTGACAACAACTATCAAAACATTGAACGCGCACCCTCTTTGACGCAGAATTGTCCCTTCTGGGAATCTGCCTTCCACCCACTGTGCAGGAACAAGACCAGCACAGTGGAGGGCTACTTTGTTCCAGCCAAGGTAGGACACAGCCTAGTGGAGGGAACCAGTTAAAACCAGGATGCCTGTGCCACGGGACATTCCGCCACATGCAGAAAGAATGAGAACACACTTTCCAACCCAACCCCAAGCACCTAAAAGGACACAGATCCGAGTGTCCGAGTGTGTAACAATTCATATAGCAAATGAAGAAGTGTATGTGTGCCTGTGGGTGTGGGTGTGTCTCTTTGTAGACCCGTCAAATACGTCTGGAATGAGGCCCCAGAAGCCAGTGGGCATGGCATGTTGGCTCTGGGCAGGGAAGTCGGGAGGTGGGGGAGGTTGGGGGAGGGGGAGGGGGAACAGTGGACCGCTTATCAAAACCAAAGCAGGCTCGTTGCCATGCAGTTGGTGCCAACGCACATCGGACAGGGCAGACTGGTCCCTGTGAGTTGCAGAGACTGGAACTAGACAGTCCCATTTTTCTCCTAAGGGGCACCTGATGGTTTTGAACTGTGGGCTTTGCTGATGGCAGCCCAGAGGGTCACCCCTACACTCTCAGGGCTCCCGCATCCTCACAGGATGCTCTTAGCCAAGTACTGTCCCTGCGTAGTGCTGTGGACTAAGGGTGAGTGGTTAAGTGCTGGGCTGCTACCTTGAAGTTCAGCAGCGCCTGGTCATTCCCCCCAAGACACTGGGAAGAAAGGCCTGGGGACCTACGTGTCACAGAAAGTAACCCTGGAAAGCCGTGGAGGAACACAGTCTGACAGAGATTGCCCGTGGAGGCGCCGTGAATCTGCTGGGTCTGCTGGGTGCCGGTTGGCTGGAATGCAAGATCATAGTCACATTCAATATGAAACACTTTTTTTTTGAGGGGCATCACTGCCCTCTGGTCGTGGGAGTAGGAGGCCCAGCCTTTTGTGGAGCTGGAATTGAACCTCCATCCCAGTGGGCCGCAGTCCCGCGTACAACCACTACACCACCAGGGCTCAGCCCGACCAGCACTTATAACATTTAAGGAGGTAGGCGGAGGAAGCTGGTTGGTGACCAGAAGCGAGTCCTTTGGGGAGCCGCTGAGAGTGGGATAGGAGCCGAGGTGGGCGGCTGCAATGAAGAGAAAGGAGGCTTTGCAGCCCTATGAAGTTTGACAGGCTCGGGCACCCACAGGGGCAGTTGGGCTCTGCTCTGTAGGTCTGTAGGGTCAGCTACAGCTCAATGACAAGACTTCCATTGGAGTTTCTTGGCGGCCCACTGAGAGGCTCTGATGACAATCTGCCCTAGAGGTGACGCAAGGCCAGGAGGAGGGAGGAGTCTCCTCTTGCTTCTGCAAGGGTTTAGCGGCTTAAGGCAGCGGGCAGGCAGGCAGGCGTGGGCACAGGGCGGGCCGCGGGGTGCTGGAAACCGAGGGCGGGCGTGCGCCCCGGGCAGGTCCATCTGCATAGCTGGGCCCGGTTTCACCCGCATTCCTCCTTAGTTTTGGTCTCTTTCTCTTCCGGGAAACTCAAGAGGAGGCAGGGTGTGCTGCATGAAACCGCAGAATCTGCGTTTGGAAACAGCCCAGATGGGTAGCTCTAGGGAAGCTCCTGGTCCCCTAGTGTGCTGCATACAGGATGACCATAGGTGCCCTCCCCCACCCCCTCAGTGGGGACTGTATCTGGCATTGCAGAACTCTGAGAGAAGGAAGGTCCCTTGTATCTGGGTGACAGTAAGCAGTCAGGAGATGGACAGACTGTTGTGTTAGGGCCATAGGCTGCACAAGACCTCTGGGTCACACACCTGAACACCAGGTTTTGAGAACACCTCTCACAGCACCCCGAATGCAGAGAGATGGGTCTTTACCGGCTGAGATTTGATGTCTCAAATGCCTCTCATTCCCTTAGCGGGGAATGAGGCTTGTACTGCTTAGAACCTGAAGTGTGAGAACGGATGGCAAAATGCACCCCCGCAGTAAAAGGGAGACCTTGCGCCTCCTCCCACACACCGACGTGCGGTGGACAAGCATGCGCATGCATTTGTATATGTCCACGCTGTCTCACAGGGTCCACCATCATACTGTCTGCGCCCAGAGGCTCCCGCGCCTGGCTGGCTGGGTTCTTGGAGCTTTTCCCTCTGTTCTGGATGGCACACTCCCTCTTTTCCCTCTGTTCTGGATGGCACACTCCCTCCCACCATGGCGTCAATTCTGACTCACAACGACCCTGTGGGACAAGGGGAACTGCGCCCAGGGCTTTCCCAGGCTGTGACTCTGTGCGAGGACAGAGCACCTCGTCCTCTTCCCTGAGAGCAGCCCTCCAGGGAACCACGACACCACCAGGGTTCCTTGCTGAAGAAGGCCCCTTTGAATCCGTAAGCCACTAGCTGGGAAAAGATGGGCTCTGGGCAGTGGTGCCAGGAGCCTTCTTCTGCTGAAGATGTGGGTCCTCCATGGTGAAGCCGCAGAAACAAAGGGGGGCCTGTCTGACTCCCTGGAGATGTCCTCTCTCCCTGCTCCCCTCTCTCTCCCGGGTGTTGAGGAAATGTGTCTGTATGAATCGTGGCCACCGTGTGAAACCCTTATTCTCTAGGCCACCTTCCCTCCCCTCTGCTAGCCCAGGCTTTTTGCCCTGGGGGGTGGGGGGTGGACAGCTATCTTCCTGCTCAGCACTGGCCCCACTCTGGCTCAGCAATGGCCCGGAGTCCCCAGTGGAGGCCCTGCAGGCCCTGTGCGTCTGCGCGGGAACCGTGGGTTACGGAAGGAATCGCTGTTGATGGGCTAGGCGAGGTTGTAGGGAACTGTGGAGCGTCCATCCCATTGTGACTGTAAGTCAGTGGACGGAGGGACAGCAGACTGTGCCTTCCACACACATGTGCCTGCTGCAGGTGCCTGCCTGGAGGGTTGGGTGTCTTCCAAGGACATAAGTTGGGGACCAACCTGGGAGGGGCTAGCTTCCTCCAGGCCACCCCTAGAAATCAAGATGCTCCTGGACAGTGCTCATCTGACAGCAAGCCTCTCTGGGAGGTCGGAGACACCCGGCTGCCCCAGGAAGGCACTGTGGACAGGCCGGGAGGCAGTCGCTAGCCCTGCTTCAGTGGGCGGGGCAGCCCTGCAGGATTTCTGGTTGAGCGCCATCCCCATGAGGCCAGGGAGGAAGCTGGTGCTTAAGAGACCCCCAGATGTCCAGCCAGGGCTGGGCGTGTCAGTCTGGACCCGAGTCCAAGCCCCCACCAAGCTTTAGACTCGAAGCTGTTGGCCTTCTGGAAGTGCTGTGCCCAGAATGCTACCCAAGTCACTTCCGAATGTGGAACCACTCCATTCTGACTCATGGAGGGAGAATGTTCTCTTTCTGTGGCCCTAAGGTGAGCAGGAAATAGCTAGTGACTGGCTAGTGGTCCCCAGGCCTCCTCAGAGGGCCCCTGTCTTATCCGGTCCATTCCAGGAACAATGGTGCCCTCCAGAAGCTCCCCTCCCACGTTGGCCCCAGAAGGGAAGGTTGCTCTCCAGACATTTCACAGCGCGAAATGGCAATCGGCCAAGGAAAATCAGCGGGCGGGGTGGGGGACCCTGGATCCCTGGCTTACCTTGGGGTGTGTCTAGGCCTGGGCTGGGAGGGGTAGGGAATGGAGACTAAGGAGGGGCCCATTGAGTCAGCGGCCCCACACCTCCCTGGCTGCTTCCTCCCCTCCCTGCACCCCACTTCCTCCCCCACGCCCTCGACCCTTGCTCTTCCACATTCAGAGCTGATTCCAGGACAGACTCAGCTTTTTATCTGGCCAAGCAGCATGGCCTTTACCATGGAGCAGCGTCACCCAGAGCGATAAAGTGATTCTTCCTCGCCCACAGCCAAAAGGGCTTTCGTGGTAACTTTGTAGAAAACAAATTAAAAAGGAAACCACTTGGGGGAGGGCTCTTAAAAAAACAACAACAACAAACCATTTTCCTTGTGCACCTGAGAACAGTGAGGAAGTACAGACACTACGGGAAGAGGCACGGCAAGCAGGAGAGGGCTTTGAAAAGTTTGTGGGCAAAAGGAATGAAAAGATGATGGATTTTCGTCCATGGATTTTTTTTTTTTGGAAGCCATTCGTATATCCCACCAGTAGCCCCCTGGACAAGGACTTCCCCACCTGGCCTGCCCTAAGCTGCCCTGGCCTTCCTCCTGGGCACCTGTGACGTTTAAGACAGCTTTGGCAAGGCAGTGGTTAGAGGGTCCACTCGATGGGCCCCAACACAACATCACATCATTCCTCTCATGATGAGCTCTGGGGGGTCCTCCCTGCCGCCGTCCCCACACTGGAGGCTAGATCAGCCCACAAACACCCCTCCCCCCGCTTCTCCTCCCTTCTCCCTGGACCCCACAGGCTTGTGACCGCTGAGCATCTTCGGGGAGACATCAAGGACCCCCCTATTCCTGCTCTAGTCTGTCTGGAGCCTCCCTCACCCCATTCACTCCACCTCCCAGCCCATCTTTCACCCGATCTTCCAGGCGGGGGTCCGACCAAAGCCATCTCCTCCAGGAAGCCACCCCGGATGACCAGGCCCCAGGGACCTCTTTCTTGGTCACCTCAGCTTTCCTGGTCTTTCTTTGTCTTGGCTTGTCCTGAAGGCAGGGATGTACCCGGAGGATGAGTGGGGAGGATCCCTGTATCCCCCCGTCCCTGGTACAAAGCAGGTAGTGGCGGAAAGGAGAGCGGAAGGCGGGCTCTGGACACATCGTGCAGTTGCTTCTCAGGGTTCCATCTTCCTGGTGGGGCTCCCCACAGGAGGATGGACCAGGGCCTCCCCCCGGGCCAGCCACAGATGTGCGTTTCTGCACCAGGGGCCTGAACCAGGGGTGACTAGTGCCCGCTGGTGTATCCTGACCTGTCACATCACAGGCCCCAGGCATTCTCCATGCCCCAGAGGTCCACTCCCACCTCTCTGCTCCCCTCCACCCAGCGCCTGTGGCCTATCCTGGGACCCCCCCCTCCCCACCTCCAGGGCCCAGAGGAAGCACTACATAGGAACGTGTTGTTGGAGACAAAGCCAAGTCAAACCGAAATCCCGTGCCCTCCCGTCCCCCCTCGGCAGCCTCCCTTGGGCTGAGAGAGAAGAAGGGTAGCCGGGGTGGGGGCTGGGAAGGTGCCAGCAGCAAAGCCACGCTCTGAACACCGCGGCCGGGACGAGGGCTGGACTTGGGTTTCCCTACGACACGTCAGAAAGAAGGCTCGGGGTGCAGGCCCAGGACATCTGGCTCTGGCCCTGCTGGGTGGGGAGCTCCACTTTGGTCCCTGAAGGACAGCTCGGGGTCCAGAGAAGCAGGGAGCAATGGGTCTAGGTCTCATGGCTTAGAATGTGGCAAAAGCTGCCTGCTTGGGCTGGTGGCCCTGGGGAGGGGGGGGGGGGGACGATCTCAGCCCAGAGGAGCAGCTGGGTCTCTTTGGAAGCAGGTTGGGGAGGGTGCCCATCCCGGCTGGGTGCTGTCTGACAGGTGTAGGATAGACCAGGCAGGTGCTGTCCAGGGGAGAGTCCAGGGGAGAGGCCCCCTGCAGAGACAGAGCATGGCCTGGGGGCTCCTCCGCCCCTGTGCCTTACAAATGAGTCATTGCCCTACTCTGGTCTGCTGCCCACCACTTGCCTATCGGAAGAACGTTCTAGAAACCTCCTCTCCCTCCCACAGATCTACCGTGTCCCCAGGGGAAATTTCTTCAGAGCTCTAGTTAGGGCTGCAGCTGGGAAGGAGGCCGGAAGGGCCAGGCCGGAGCTTCTTATCTGCAGACTCCTGATCCGGAGCTTGCCTTTGGGCCAATAGTACATGGAGGTCCCTCCCGACCGTCCCTCCTGCACCATTTCTGTCAGTGCATCTGCTAGTTAAGCGAAGCCCTCCTGACAGCTTCGCATGCTGTCTTGTTGGAGCCGGGAGAAGTTATGGGGGCCAGGGAAGGCTGTGGCCAGATGGTCAAGGAAGGGGTGGGGCTGGGAACCAAGGTTTGGCTGGAGTTGGGGGCGGGGGGGGGGGCACATGCGTGTGGGACTGTGCTCCTTATCTCCAGTGTCTCGCTGCTCTTAGACCACCCTTGGTCTTCTGCCCTGCAAACCACAAGTCCCAGGCTCCCTCCTCTGCTAGACTCCCGTCAGGTCCCACGACTGGGAGGACTGGAGGGAGGACTTCCCTGGGGGGGAGGGGCTCCAGGCCCTGCCACCCCCTCAGCGGCAGCAGAGGGTGCCAGTCTCAGCTGGGGTCTCCTCGCTCACAACGCTAGGCTGTGTGCACGCCCGCCCATGCGGGACTAATGGCTACATTCATAGAGCTTCCTTCACAGGCTGGAGCACCCGCCGCCTCTTCCCCCTGGGTCCCCCGCAGCTAGGAGTGGTGGCGGCTTTCCCAGGCTTATTATTCTCTCGGTCGGTCGGTCGGTTCCGCACCTCCTTTCTGCTCTTCCAGTTTTGCAACAAGCGTCTAAACAAATCCCTGCGTTGCCTCCGCTCTGTGGGAAACACCTACTGTGCTTTCAGTTGTCTACTGCGCCCTGACAGGCACCGGACTCTTCACTTGGCCGCCTTCCCTCTTCCCCATTAAAGCCTCAGCTCCTTAAGGCAGGAAGCACGCTAATCTTGTTCATCTTTATGTCCTTCGCGCTTGGCACCCGTACGTGTTCAGTAAGTCGCTGCTGAGTAGATGCATAGAATTTAAGTGGGGGCGATGTCTGTCTCTTTCCTCATTCCATGGTTCTGTGGGTCCCTTAACTTTCTGGTCCTGGGCAGGCCTCTTCTGACGCGAGCAAATGTCTCACCTCTCAGTCCAAACCCGTCAAGATTGTTCAGCCCCTCCTCCTGCACGAAGCACCTCCCGTCAGCTCCTCCAGCGCCAGCAGGAGTCTGGGCATTTGTGATTGTTAAACCCACAATGTTCATTCAGTGTCCTGTCTTGGGGGGCTCTCTATTGGCTCACGGGACCTCATGCAAGATAAGGTCTGTGTCTCACACTGTTCCCTTTACCGCCCCACAGAGCAAAGCATGGGGACAACCAGAGTACCACCTCAATAAAGACTCATTTTACGGCTGACATTTGAGCACAAGATGCCCACATATTCCATTAAGAGGGTGAGATGGCCAATGGCAGGAAGATAGCGTGGACTGATCTTAACAGAGCCCTTCCTGGGTGCTGACACTTTATGGGAAAGCGGATCTTGATTAAAACACCCCCGCTGTCTTACGAGACCTCTCCTGTTCGCCACTGTTGAGAACACTGAGCTCGGGAAGGATGGGTTGAGTAAGCTGCCCCAGGTCTTCCAGCAGAGGCGAGCTTTGAAGCTCCCTCCTGGCTGGCTTTGGCTCACTGAGCCCCAATGTACCCAGGATGCACTAAGCAGTCCTCAGCCTAGCACCGGACCACCAGGGTGGCCCCAGGCCCTCAGGGTCTGCACAGACATCATGTCTCCCCTGCAGCCTTTCAGCCCTCTTCTCCCTTGTCAGTTCACTTCTCCTCCTTCCTTTCCCTCTCCTCCTGTTGCCACACCCACTTGGGGGACAGCGTGACCACGGAATCCCTGCTCCCCTGGGCACCAGGGGATCTGTCTCTCACATCTTCTAGAAGAACTGAAGGAAGGAGTCCCACCCTGCGGGACCCACGGGTGCGGATGGGGAGGAGGCCACAGGGGGTGGTGGTGAGGTGAACAGAGGGACCGAGGCCACAAGCGGGTGTGTGGAGGAAAGGATGGTGTCGCGCTGGAATAAAGGTGAAATTCATTTTCCTCCCCCCCCCCAACCCCACTATCCAGGAATATGTAGAAATGAATGAGAACAGGAAGGAGCAAGAGAAAGAGTTTGGTTTTGTACCTTTTGGAACCCTTGGGAGCCTGGTGGTGTTGTGATCGCAGTGCTGGACTTTCTACTCTGTCAGCTGAAGTTACAATCTTAGGAAACCTCAACTTCTAAATGAAGGTTATATGATCTGGGATTCAAAGTGAGCCCTAGTTCTCCCCCTACCCTCACCCACCCACCCTGCACTCTATTCCAGCCACTCGGGAGCTCCCTAAGGTTCCAAATGGGCACTTAAATATAAACAGAGGGGAAGAAACAGGCTGCAATGCTGGAAAAGTGGGTAAGCCTTGAGGCACTGGGGACTCAGAGGTAACATCTGTCCCCTCCTTGGGAGGAGGCCCTGGGTTAATGGCCCTCGCACCTCACACGCAGCCAGCATCCCTCGACCAGTAGAGGCAGCGTTTCAGCAGAGCTTAACGCTTCCAGGCTACAATAGACCAGGAAAAAAGGCCTGGTGATCTACTTCGGAAAGCCAGCCCGTGAACATCTGAGGCTCCCAAAGGTCCAGCCTCCCAGTGCGCGGGCTTCTCAAAGGTGGGGTTGGGTGTGACGGTAGTGAACAACCACAAAACAGACATCAGGAGAAACTCCCTGAGCCGGGAGATTCTGGAATGAACTTCCAAGGGCCTCAGAGCATTTCCATCGTGATCCACATGCAGACAGAGGGGTGAAGACGTTGAAAGGAAAAACATCAAACAGAGTGTTTGAACACTCTTAACCTTTACACTAGCTGGTGCCCTGGGAATGGTGGCAGGTTCTTGGTAATTAGACAAAATCTCACTGAAAAGTAACCTAGCAGAAAGGTAAAAAACTCTTTGGGCCTTTTACTCATAAAATGCTCCCCAGGTCATAGTCACCCAAGTTTCCTCCCAGGCTCCACCTTTCAGCTCGTAAAAGGCAGCTGCCGGGTCACTCTCAGCAAGCATGACAAGGTTTGTCTCAGCCCCTGTGGAAGGTGAGCTCCCAGGGAACTAGGTAGGGCCTGTGAGTCATAGGCCCAGCCCAGGACTCAGCCCAGTGAGGCCCGGGCACACACTCACGGAGGGAAAGGCAGGGGGCCGTGGGTGTCAGAGTGGTACAAATGGGTAAGGGTTTGACAGAATGGTTTGCAGTTTGAACCAACCCAGAGGAACATAGAGAGAAAGGCTCAGTATCTTTGCTTTGCCTGCTTCTTTACTTGTTGAACGTTTTGTTGTGTTCTAGGTGAAACGCTACCCGGCAACGTGGCATCCCAGTTTCACAATCGACACACACAGCGTCCCAGGGCGTTCGTTGCCATCCCCCCAATGTGCCGGCACTCTCCCTACAAAACCCTGTCCATGCAAAGTCATGGCCGTTCTACTTGTCACAGCTCAAGTCTGGAGATGAACAAAATGCCCCACACCTGGAGAAAAGCTGAAGGAACGGCAGCACGGGCCACCTGCTGCGTGGAGTACCACGCAGCAAGGAAAAAGGAGTGCGCTCATGCTGCCTGCAACAACTCGGACGGGTCGAAAAATCACTCTGCTGAGAAAGGAAGGCCCGTCTCAGAAGCCCTCGGAGTGCGTGATTTCCTTTGTTTATGTCGCATCCCCAACTGGACAAAATTCCGGAGATGGAGCTCAGACCAGCTGGCTGTCAGGAATCAAGCAAGGACGGTGGGGAGAGGCGGAGCATGAGGGAGGCCTCTGCGGTGATGGACTAGTTCTCTATCTTGATCATCATCACATGGATCCACACACGTGGTAAAATGGCAGGAAGTCGCTAACATTTCATTAGACGCGTTCAGCTGTTTTAAACCAACAGCTGGTCTCTGGGAGGAAGATGAGGGTTCCTACTTCTGTGTAAAGGGATATCATCTTGGAAAACCTCCGGCCAGGTCTCCTCTGTCCTCTAGGGTTGTTCTGACTCGAAACTGGCCTGGTGACAGTGAGCTTTACGGCGGTTTTTACGGCGTCATGGGCTTATTCTAGTTGGGCTGCTAACCACCGGGTCAGCAGTTCAAGCCCTCCAGTTGCTCAGTGGGAGAAAGATGAGACACTCTGCTCCCGTAAAGATTTACAGCTTTATATGGAGCACAGAAGGAGGGAAGGCATAGAGGTAATAACTGATACAGGGATTTTCAGGAGGGGCACTGGGGAGGGTGAAGGGATTTGGGGAGTAAACAGTGAAGGCAGGAAGGGGAGGGAGCCCTAAAACGGAATGGGATTACACAGCTCATTTTAAAGTGATTCAGTCACGGGGGTGGGGGGAGAAAGTGTTTTGAAACTGATTGTGGTAACGATGGTACAATTCCTCTTGACATGAGGGAAGGGCTGAATTGTATGATGCGGATTATGAGCCAGTAAAACTGAAGAAAAAACAAAAAAGATTTACAGCTTCAGAAACTCACAGGGCCAGTCCGACTCTGTCCCATAAAATCCCTGTGACTCAGGATTGACCCAATGGCAGGTGGGTTGGTCTCTGGGTGACTCCTGGTTCTGAGGTTGTACAGAAGAGCCAGAGAATGCCAGCATGTTATGAGTCCTTAGGGGAACAGATAGGCAGCGCCTCCTTTGAGCCCTGGGTGAAATGGCTGGAGGGAAGTGTGGTGTCAGACCTCTCTCATGCCCAGCCTGGGCTGCCCGGGTCAGGGACCACCTCTGGACCCAGCTTACTGGATGCTGCTGCCTCCGCCTCCTCTTGTGATCCCGAGCTCCCAGCTCTGTGCTATTTGGGCTCATGCCTGTAGGAATACACATTTCTCTCTAGGATGCTTCTGATCCCTGAGAATGACGATCTAGTGGGGCGCCAAGGCCTGATGCTCTGTGGTCCCCAACTGGCCTGCAAGTGAGCAGGGGCTCAGAGGTGGGGAGGAGTGGCCTGTCCTGAGGTCCATACAGAGTCTTGTGGTCAGAACCACTCGCCTACCCCAATGTTCTCCCCTTTCCTGTTTATCTCCCATCCCACAACCCAGACAGACATAAGCCGTGCATGGTGCCACATCCCCCGCTCAGAGACTCCCAGATCACGGCCATCAAGTTGACTCTGCCTCACGGTGACCCCATAGGGCAGGATAGAACTGCTCCCCCTGGAGGGCTTCGTCTCTCTCCTTCAGAGTGGCTGGGGGGTCTCGAACTGCTGACCTTGCAGTTTGTATGCCAGTGCTTAACCACTAAGCTCCCAGGGCTCCTTCATTCCCTGCTCAATGCTAGAGATGCCCATTTAAGAGAAAAGCAGGCACAGAACAGCATGTACAGACTAACCTCACTCTAATGATATCTCCAGAGATGCTAATTAGTTCTGTGCTTTATAAGTTTGCACTTATGAATAAAGATTACTTGTCATGTGAAAACATCAGGCAACAGAGGCCAACTAACTGATTGATCATAGCCATCGAGTCCACTCTGACTCCTAGCGCCCCTCCAGGGCAGGCTAGAACTGGCCCCTGCGGGTCTCTGAGACCGTAACTCTTTATAGGAAGAGGAAGCCCAGTTTTTCTCCTGAGGGGTGACCAGTGATGTGTAAGTGCTGACCTTGTGGTTAGCAGCCCCCCACGTAACCACTATGCCCCCAGGACTCCTAAGTAACTGATTCGTACTTTTCACAGGGACCCAGACAGAAACTGAGGGATTGTCCCCGAGGCACTGAATGCAAGATGAGGTCTTGGACCCGGCGGTGGTCCAGAAAAGGGCTCTTAGTGGGGAAACTGGCACACACTTAGAAGGTTTGTGGAATAACAATGGGACTTCCCTTCTCTCTGTGAGATGTGAGCCTGGGGTGATGTGAAGGGCGGGGTGTGAGGCCGTGGTGGCACAGTGGGCAGAATCCAGCTGCTAACTGAACGGAGAGTCTGTTCCCATGGGCCGGTCCTCGGCAGGGGAACGATGGAACTGCCTGCTTCTGTGAACTGTCACAGAGCGGTTCCACACAGCCCCCTCGCGTGGCTCTGTGGCAGCATCAACTCCATGGCTTTTTGTTGTTTATTTTTTTAAGTGAAGAGGACACGGGAAGCTCCTGTCCTGTTTCTGTAACTGCTGTGGAGCTAAAATTAGTCCGAAATAAAACTAAACGAACCAAGCGGGCTGTCATTGGACCAATGACAACACCCCCAACACCTGACTCCCCACAAATAAGGAAGACGCCCAAGAGCCCCACATAGCCCTGTCCTTTACTTCCAGGGGAAGACCTGTAAGCCTCGGGATCCAGGGCTTTGGAACCTTGGGGACAGGAGCCACATCCTCCCTCCCTGGATGAGAACCCAGGGGGCTGCCCGAAGCCCTGTCCCTCCAGCCTCGCTCCCGCTGTTCTTTCTGGGACGCCAAGCCCTTCCCTCTCTCGCCTGCACCCGGGACATTGGCCCCACTGGACATGTCCCTCCAGCACAGTCCACAGGCTCTTCACCAGCAGACAGGGACCCCTAAGGGGAGGCTCTCAGTCCCCAAGTGGGTAGACCCCACAAGGCATGGGGTCCAGGAGTCACAGCGGGGCTGTCTGTGTGGGTGCCCTGTGGTGAGGCAAAAATCCTATCCTGGCACCCAGAACTCACAAGGTCGCTCAGAAGCCACCATCTGGCAGGGTGCCCACTCTTGTGTCCCTACGGTGGCAGCCCTGGCAGAAACCTGCCTCTTAGGTGGCGTTTCAGCGGGAGCCACCCCACAGCAGGTCCCCGCCCTGTCCGACTTCCCTTACTCATTGTCATCAAGGGGCGACCTTTGACTGAAATGTCACTGGAGTCAGACCCAGCCTCTGGGGCAGATCACAAGGCCTGTGTAAAGGTGGCAGCTCTTTCTTCTGTCTCCCTCCCTGCCTGGGAGCAGTGCCCACCAACGCTGGGGCAGGAAGGGAACGGCTGTCCACAAGCTGTTTCAGAAGAGTTTTGAAAAGCGAAACAGATAACTGTTCCCTGGGCCTCAAGTCTCCAGGTGTGGGAAAAGGAGGCCAGAAGGACCACCTCCCAGAGGTAGTTCATCAGAACCCTGCCTTGGGTCATCACTTTAGGGATTAGTGTCCCGGTGTTGGCGGTGGGGCGCGCCCAGAGGGGAATGCACAGACTTGCTCCTCTGTGGAGCCGAGCGCCTAACACACCCGTTTTATGGCCGCGCATATACAAGCCGGAAACTCAAAGTCAGCTAATAATGCTCCTGTAATCCAAACTCCCTGCGGGGGAGCAGAGAGCCGCGCCGCTGGGCAGAGTAGAACCGCTCAGGGGGTTTCCATGGCTGACAGCCTGGTCTTTCGAGGAGCAGTGGGTGGGATTGAACCGTGGACCTATGGCAAAGCTGCCCAAGGCACACTCCACAACCCCACCAAATTCCCTTCCTCTCAACAAACCACGAACAAACTCACTGCCATCGGGTTGCAGCCCCCTGGCCGCGGCCGACAGGACAGAGTAGAACTGCCCTGTGGGTT
>PVJH01009624.1:41566-78085 GCA_004026705.1 Nesogale talazaci
AGAGAGAGAGAGAGAGAGAGAGAGAGAGAGAGAGAGAGAGAGAGAGAGAGAGAAACGGCAGCCCTGGTCCCCGCGGCGTCTCCCGCTGCCCGCTGGCCAGCACTCACCAGCTCGGGCAGGAAGAAGGCGAAGGGGATGGTGTACAACAGCGCGACCCCCACGGGCACGTCGGGCGGCGCGTAAGTGGTGGCGGGCGGCGGTGGGGAGGCCATCTCTCTCGGCTCGCTGGTGCCCTGGCTTCGCGGCGGGCTCTGGGCTGCAGCCCTTCTTCAAGTGTCACCCCGGCCCGACACACCCATCGGACGTCGCTCAGCGGGGAGAGAGAGAGAGAGAGAAAAAAAAAAAAGTTCCCGCCGAGCAGGTCCTTCCACTCGCTCCAGCCAAAGAGTCAGCCGTGAGCTGGGGGCGGGGGGAGAAGGTGGTCATCCGACGGCCCACGGCAAGGGGGGTTTTGGGGGGCAGGGCTTGAGGTCAAGGGAGGCTTTGCTCCCTGATGGAGTTCTGGATTTTTTTTTGCTTTTTAACAGCTGTACTGGCACTTCCTCCACGTACCATACAATGCAAGCGTTCAATCATGTCCATTGGAGACCATGCTCTTCTTCCTGATACCAAGGGTTATTCAGGTTTTCCTTTTTAATTGTGGCCCAAGAGACACACAACACCTTGGGTGCCTGATTCAGTGGCATTGATGAGGTTCTTCTTGTGGATGCCCTTTCCACTCACGGAAGCTCAGTGCCCCCGCGCAGATGCCCTTCCTCCTCACCCACCGTAGCCACAGACCAACTTTGGTTTCTTCCTGACTTTTTCCTAATTTGGAGGGATGGAGGGTTGTTTTAACCATAGAATACTCACATAGAATATACTCCCATCGCTAAATTGCTTTTAAAAAGTGTTGTCTAGCCATCATCACAATCCCTTCTTCTTCTTATACTTTTTTCTCCTCCTGCATTCATTGTTCGTGCCCCCAACCCCCCTCCCTCTCCTCGAGACCCCCTGCGGGATAAACCACTGCGTTTGCTCAGCTAGTCTCTCTGCACCCACGCCTTCTCTGCTTCATACACTGGGAAACCTAACAGCCTCAATACAAACCCCAAACCCAAATAAAACAGAGAGAAGAGAATGGCAATCACAATAATATAAAGATAAAAAATTAAGAGTAAGAAAGAAAAGACCACCAGCAATACTTAAAAAGCCAGAAAGGACATAGCTATCGTGGAACAGGCGAGACTATATTTGAGCCTAGTACAAATTCAGGTTGGGTCAAGAGAGAGGTCACCTGACCAAATATCATGTTACACCATGTTTGATCCCCCGTCATCCAGTTTATAATCCTACCTGTCCGATAGTGAAGCTGTTCAGGTCCCTTGCCTGTGTGGCCAGAGACGAGCAGCAGGAGGCTCCCACTGTCCTCTGTGGCCTTCTGCAAATTGGTGTTCACAATGCGAGCGCTGATACTTTTCCCCTTGTCATATTTGTTTTTTTTGTGATGGCCACCTTTGGGTCACACAGGCCGGTGGGCTTCTTCCGCATGCACTTAGCTGCTCCCTCCCTTAGATGGCTGTCTGTGTGAATACAGACCTTGAAGACCCAGACACTCTTCCGATTGAGGGCCAGCCACCATCTGCTCTCTTCACCCTACTTTGCTGTGAGGCTTTTGAGTCTCCCGCCAAATTTCAACCTAGGAAGCCACTGGGCCATTGGACCCTTCCCAGGGGGACTGCTGTGCGTCAGAGTCCACTCTTCCGGGGCAGGGAATTGTGCTTCCTTGGTCATGACTCCTATGGGCACTTGACATGACACTTCCCTTCTTTCTCTGGACCCCTTTTTATAGCTCCTTTGGGCCCTTGATGCCTTTGAGAGAGGACCCCTGGTGGTGTAGGGGTTGGCACTGAACTGTGATCTATAAGGGCAGCAGTTCACAAGGGGCTGCAGTGCGTCCCTGCTGTCCAATAGGTCAGGGTTGGAACCCACGAGGTACGCCACAGGAGAAAGGCCCGATACTCCACTAACTAAATCGACAGTCTTGGAAACAAGCCTCGGGGAACAGCTCTGCCCTGCTCTACATAGGGTCTGTAGGAGTTGGAATGGACTCTAGGACAGTGCATTTTGTTTGTGTTTCCTTTATTACCCCCACGCAGTGCCAGCCATGGCCAACTCTGCCAGCCCTCTGCCCACAGAAGAGGCTGAGGCGTTTTGGGGATAATACAGACCATTGATTGAAGCCCTACACTAGACTGCTCACCCAGACGGCACCCGGCGCATCACGGAAGAAAGACCTGGCCATCTGCTTCCCTAAAGATCACAGGCAAGAAAGCAGTTCTGCTCTCCACACACATGGGGCAGTCATGAGTCAAACTCAACTTGAGGGCGGTGGTTTCCTGCGAGCCAAGTCCTCTACAGGGAAGTCTGCTGCTCCCATAGCTTGTCCGAGGTCACAGGGCTCATTCTTGGCAGTACTGCCTCTTACAGCTTTCACGTCCTTCTGTGAGACTCCTTCCTTCTCCACCCTTGGGGGGAAACCCCAGGCTCTGACCAGAAAGGTGAGAAGCAGCCTTCACTCCGGGCTGACCCCCAATCTTGTGAGCATGACACTTCCCTTCTTTCTCTGGACCCCTCTGTATCGCTCCTTCTGGCCCTTGGTTCCTTCGAGAGAGGACCCTTGGTGGTGTCGTGGTTGGCACTGGGCTGTGATCTACAAGAGCAGCCACCAGCCGCTCCTCCAGAGAAAGAGGGGCTTTCTGCTCCCATAAAGAGGGATCATCTTGGAATTTCACAGGGGCAGTTCTAGCCTGTCCTATGTATCGGCAGTGACAATTCCAATGAGAAGCTCACCCAGACGGCCCCACGGCTCTCCCTGTGACGTGGAGCTCATGCTGGCCTGGGTGGATGATCCCCAAGCCCAACCCCCTTTCTGTCCGTGTCCATGCAGCCTCCTCTTCCCCTAGCCAGACCCAAGCCACGAGCCAGGGTTGGTGCCCGGCAGTTCTTCCCTGGGTCCTGCCCACTATGGAGGGTGGGGCCAGGGAGCTGGCTACAAGACTGTGTCCCCCAGACAAGCAAGCCTTTCACACAAGCGACGGGTCGTGGGGATTGAGTCATCCTTTGCTCTTCCTGAAATTTGGCTTAAGCATCCTTCCTCTGAACCCCACGTCACTCTTGGCTGCAGAGTCTGCCCTGGTGGCTTGGGCTGAAGCCCTCTGTGCCGCACCTCGGCAGTTCATTTGGGAAGCTGCTCCTGTGTGCAGAGGATGTGGGGAGGATTGCCACCAGGGTGGGAGTCCTCAGGTGGCCTGTGTTCATTCACAAGAGCAGCACATCCCATGAGGTGCCCTCTGGAGCACAGGCGGGTGGAGCCGCCCGTTGGCCGTCATCGGGGAAGGGGAAGAGTGTGGAGCCAACTGTCGAGGCCTTTTGAATGACAGGCAGTAGGCACGGCAAGGAAACCGCAAGCCAGCAAGGTCCTCTCCTCTGCCCCCCAAAGAAAGCAGGGCCGGCAAGTGGATTCCAAGTGGATTTCAAGTCAGAGCAACCCTGCAGGGCAGAGAAGAACGGCCTCTTAGAACTTCCACAACCAAATCTTTATGGAAACAGACGGCCTCATCTTTCTCCCACAGAAAGGTGGCAGGTTTGATCCATCTAGCTTGAGAATCGCAGTCCAAACTCCACCCACGACCCTACTGCACATCCTTCTCTTTGGAGGCCCTAAGCCTTGTTTATGGGATCAGCCCAAGCAAAGCAGACATCCCCTCCGGGAAATCCAACTCTCCTAGATATTGTTAATCAGTGTTGTGTCACTCTTTCAGACTCTGAGGGGACATCTGACTTAACCACAGGAAACCTGGTATCATGGGAGAAGCTTCAGGAAAAGCGCCTTTCTTGGACTCATTCCTCATCGAAGCCCTGGTGCTAATAATAGAACCGAGAGCCTCACATCTCAACCCCCCTGCTGTCAAGTCCGTTCTGACTCCTAGGGACCCTGCAGGACAGGGTGGAACTTTCCTTGTAGGTCCCCAAGATTGTAGGTCTTGACAGGAATAGAAAAGTCGTGTCTTACATCTTCAGAGCAGCTAGTGGGTTCGAACTGCCAACCTTACATTTTGCAGCCAAATGCATAAGCGCTATGCCACAACCATAAGGTCAGCAGTTCAATACCACCAGACGCTTCGAGGAAGAAAGATGAGGCTTCCTCCTTCCGCAAAGATTGAGTCTCAGAAACACACAGTCAGTTCTACCCTGTCTTACAGAGTCGCTCTGAATCGTAACCAACTCCGTGGGAATGAGAGCTTCACAGAGCTCTAGAGGCCAGAGCCACTGTCACCGCCTGCAACCAGCAGACTAATTTTTTTTGTTTTTTTTTTTTGGGGGGGGGTATCACTGCCCTCTGGTGGTGGGCGTAGGAGACCCGGCCTTTGCTCCTATGGAGCTGGAATTGAACCTCCATCCCACTGGGCTGCAGTCCCGCGCACAACCACTATACCACTGGGGCTCAGCCCCAGATTATTATTTTTTTTAAATGAAGATGTAACCCAGCAAGGGTATCAAACAAAAAAAGGCGGGGGGGGGGCGGAAATCTATTTAATCAAGGATCCATTTATTACATGTGACAAAGTCCACACACGAAAAACAAAAACTCCCTGCTTTCCGACACACAGCGGCCCCATGGATAATAAAATGGTCACATAGTTTTTACTTCAGCTGTTTGTGGGCGCAAGAAGCCTCATCTTTCTCTTTGGGGGAAGTTGGTGGGTTTGAACTGCTGTCCTTTCCATTAGCAGCTAAACATATAACCACCATGCCACCGGCGATCTTTTTGTGACCAAGCACAACACACAGAATTAGGCTATTTATAAGAAAGCTATAGGCTTTCTAAGTCAGTACAGATGCTGAGATTCCATGAGGAACTGTTTAAAGCTGTCAGAGAAATATCTTTGGCTCCCCATCCGGTCAGTGGATCTCAAGGTCTTTGGGTATGAATGTGCTTAGAGGTAAGGTCAGAAGTTTGGTGAGAGTCTGGAAAATGCCCAGTCTACCTCAGGGGCCTGCTGGACTCCTGTCCCAGGGACCTGCTGGGTTCTTCCATCTCCTGGGGCTGAGGATTGGATGGATTCTTCTGGAAACCACTCCCGCCCTGCTTGACACTGCTGATGGCAATTTCACAGGTGAGTCAGAGAGGAGTAAGTGAGACCACCAGTATGGAAACAAGTAGGACAGCTCTGACCTATCGGAGACACTTAAAAAGTGCCTGTTTCCTTAATTTCTTTTCTCCTCCCCCCGCCAATTTCTAATCCTAAAAGTACATCTTTTTCAGCACATTTTTCATGCCATTTTTGTGGTAAAATTTGGTGCCTCGGCTGATATTTGGGTCAGTTTATACTCGAGTATATATGGTCTATACCGTATATCCGAGTATATACAGTACTTCTATTATCCACAGTAAGACCAGCACCTTTTCTGGCTAATGATCCCATTCTGTTTTTTTTTAATGGCTTTGATGTCTATAATGCACCTAAAGAAAAAAATGCAGAAAATATAGAAATGAGGAACCTACCATCTAGATCAAGAAATAGAAAATTGCCAGTCCCTCTCTCCCTCCTCCCTAAAGACAAGCACTCTTCCAACAACTGTACCCATAGTAAGTCTTTGTTTCTGGGTGGATTCCTTTGTGTCTGGCTTCTTTGACTCGACAAAAGAATATGGAAATTACTGAACAAAACTGTTGATTTCACACACAAGCAACGTTTTGCTGAAGACCATGAAAAAATCAGTTGCAGCAGTCCACAGAAAAGGTGCTGTCAGAAATTCAACTTGGATTCCGGAGAGGACGTGGACCAATGCCAATGTCAGGTGGATCTTGGCTGAAAGCTGAGAACATAGAAAGATGTTGACTTATGTTTATAGAGTATACAAAGACATTCAATTTAGGTTTATAACAAGCTAGGGAAAACCTATTGAAGAAGGAATGTTCTAGAATTCTTCACTGTGGTCTCTTGCAACCTGTGGGGCCCCGGTAGTGGAGTGGTTAGACATTGGGCTGTGATTCACATGGCCGGCAGTTCAAATCCACCAGCAGCTCTGCAGGAGAAAGACTGGACTTTCTGCTCCTGTGAACAGTTTCAGTCTCAAAAAGCCACTGCTATGATACACATTGTTTCGATGGCAATGAGTTTGCTTTGGTCGACACAGACCAAGAGGCAGTCACTTAACAGAAAAAGGAGGTATTGAATGGTTTAAAATCAGGAAAGGTGTGTGTCGGGGTTTAATTTTTTTTTTAAATCAACCTTGGTGAGGTTGATTAGAGAAAATTCAGTGACACTCATAGATGATGTGTAAGGAGGAGCTTTATGTCAAGAAGTCATTAATATATAGAAAGAAAGCTCTCAACCCCATCCCACTCAAGTCCAGATGTCTGATCCTAGTCCAGATGTTCAGCATCAGGCTCTTGCAGCCCCCTGCAGTGAAGCAGAATGCAGGAAGATCACAGGCTGGTGGGTGCAGGGTCATGTGGATCCAAGGTCGGTGGAAACATGGTGGGGCTCCAGGAGCTCTCAGGGTCACTCAGCAGGGAGGTGAAAAGGTAGAGATGGAGAGGGTGAGCCCCAAGGTCTGTTTCTAAGAAGGCCATACCTCCAAGGACACAACATAAGGCTGTGGCATGATTGACAGGTTTGACTCCCCCCCCAGCCAGGAGCGTCCAGTTGACATAAAATCAGTCAACCGTCACACACTTGGACTAATTCATCTTTGCAGCCAGCAACCTGCTGTCTGACCTGTCAATCGGGTTCCTTGGCTCCTGCGGTGACATGAGTCAGCAGAAGCTTCAACTGGGCACCTGACAGATGGATTTGCAATGTGCTAGCTTCACAGAATCTCTTTCTGCACCTATACAGACATTTGTTGCACTGATTTTCCTCCTCTCCTCCCTCCCTTCCCTTGCCCCATCCCTCCACTTCCCCCTCCCCACCCCACCTCCTCTCTGTAGCCTTCAAAGTCTGCTTCTTTTTTCTTGAAATTTTTTCCCTCTTGTAACACTGTTTTCATACAGTATGTGTCTTCATAGGTTTGACGGACTTTGCTGAGTATAATGTCCTCTAACTGCACCCGTGTCTTGAAACGGTGGGCAGTTTCATCACTGTGCCTTAGGGATGCATACTATTCCATTGTATCTGGGTACCAGAGCTTGTCTATCCATTCCTGCACAGATGGGCATTTTGGTCATTTCCATCTTTTTGTTATTATGGATAGCTCTGCGCTAAATGTGGGTGTGCCTACATCGGTTGTGTTTTCTTCTTTATTTTTTTGGGTGCATGCCAAGCAGGGAAATGGCTGAGTCACTTGGTATTTCTACTCGCATTTGTAAAAGGAAGCACCGGGTTGTTTTCTACAGTGACTGCCCACTTCTGCAATCCCGCCAGCAGTGTATGAAGGTTTTGATCTCTCCGTGGCCTCTGCAGCACTTAATATCTCTTTCCTTCTTCCTCTTTTGTAAATAAACATTTTGCTGTCAGTACCTGTGTGAAGTGGCATCTCATCATTGTTTAGTTTGAGTTTCTCCTTTAGCTAATGATCTTAAGCATATCTTTATATCATTGTTGTTCATCTATAGTGAATTATCTATTCTTGTTGCATTAGTCTGGGTAAATTAGAGAAACAAGTCCACAGAAACTCATATGTATACAAGAAAGAATTTCATATAAAGGGTTAGTGTACATTAAGAAAGCACCCAACCCACTGCTGTCCCTGCCTATAAGTCCAACATTAACTCCTATGTCTGGCACCACTATAAAGTTCTCTTCGATCTCACAGAACACACACAATGACGCTGATTGCAGGAGCAAAGCTGAATCAGTGAGCATGTCAGCGCTGGCAGGGTTTTCCATATGGCTGCCCCAGCACCCAGGGTTGGTCCACATGGCTTCTCCTCAGGGATGTCTTGCAGGAAGTGAGCTTTGCCAGCTGAAGCAGGGAACTGGCTAAGGCAGCTGCACCCTGCTCTGCCCATCAGAGAGCAAGAGACCCGAGAACTAGAAAGGCGAGGCTCGCCCAAGCCATTTATCTGTCTGCCCTTCAGTTCATCTCACGTGTCTATTGGCCAGGTTGGCACAATAAATCTTAGCGATCTCACATGTCTTCTGCCCATTTTTAATTAAGCTGAGGAAGTCCACAGCAAAGGATATCCTACAGTACTGCAAACGGAAGAGGCGGTTGGTTTGCAGATGAGACTTCCTTTGAAACTGATGAATTTCCCAGCTGCTCCCTGGTGGACAAGTCACACCTACTCTGTTTTTACAAAGCATTATCTATTTCCGCTGGGTCCCTGGGGGTTATTCTGGCCTCGTGTATTAGACCAAAGATATCGTTTCTTGAATAAATGCTTTATTCTCTGAGATATTGTCACCTCCTGCCGAACTGAAAGATATGATCAATTAAAAGAGCTTGGAGGTTGAGGAGTAGTATTCTGCATTTTGAAGTGTAGTCTTCCCTCTGCCCCAGGTGGTTTTACTGGTTTGTCGTATCTTGCTTTAAAAGTTATTGATGCTTGTTGTGTGGACTTACATATGATCTACTCTGGAATGCAGTCTATGTGGACTTGAAAAGAATGTATTTTGCGTTGCTGTTGGGTGAAGTGCTCTGTATATGTGTAAGAGATCAAGTAGATTACTTTTATTATTTTTTTCTATAATTTTATTTTCTTTCCTGTTCATCTGTCTCTCCTTGAGAGGATTATATTGAAGTTTCCTAAATAGCACTATTATCTCTTCAACTCTGTAAGAGTTTGGCTAATGTATCCCAAGGGTGTTTCATTAAGTGGACAGATGTTTATTATGGTTATATCTTCTTGTTTGTGGCTTTTATCATTATATATTAACCTTGAGTCTCATGATAACTTGTATATTCATGACTGTTTTATCAGAAATTCACATTGTTATTCCTTTTGGGGGGGACTACCATTAGCTTAATATATTTTTTCCATCCTTTGATTCTTAGCCTATATTTGTGTCTCAGGTGTCTTTCTTGTAAGCAAAATATTAATAGGTTTTGTTTTCTTATTTATTTGGTCTATTAGCAGATGAGCTTAATCCATTTACCCTCAATGTTGTTATCGATAGGTATGTTTATATTGCTGTCATTATGTTGTATTTTTATGGTCTTAGTAATTTCTTTGTTCATTTTATTTTCTGAGCTGAATTCATTTTGTTGGATTTTTTTCCATCATATTTTAGATGATGTACTCCCACTGCTCATCAGGTCTGAATGCATCAAATCTGTTCTTGAAATGGTCTCTGTTAGTCTGGGTAGACTTGAGGAACAAATTCATAAGCACTCATGTGTGTATAAGAATGAGTTTTAGATACAAGAGCAACTGTACATTAAGAACACATCCCAATTCAGTCCAGTCCAAGGTCATAAGTCCAATATTAGCCCATATGTCTGATATCAATCTATAAAGTCTTCTTCAGACTCACGAAACACATGCAATGATGCCAAGAATCCAGGATGATCACACGCGGGCTGGGTAGAATGCCTTTGGGTCCCGTGGCATTGTAAGTATCCCAGCACTGGGAGGGGTCTCCACGTGGCTCTTCTGGCTTCAGAGGTCTGGTTGCATCCATGTGGCTTGTCTGTCTCAGGACACTAAGGTAGTTCTATATGGCTTCTCCTCAGGGATGTCTCACAGGCACAGGAATTCAGCCTTGCCAGTCGAGTGTCTTCAAGGGAGTGAGTGTCTTCTGTTTCCAAGAAGGAAGTACCAAATTTCCCAGAATTCTGAAGGAGAAGGCCATGCTCACATAGAGGTCTCATTGGCTATCTCCAGATTGACAGGCTGGGCTCCACCCCTACAGGCTTAATTCTCAAATTGACACCAGATTAGGTGACTGTCACAGTCTATAAATTCAGTTGGGAATCTACTCAATGTCATATTTGACAATTGTGTGTGTTTTCAGTTTCAACCTGAATTACATATGATCATTCTTCCCACAAATGTAGTCTGTTTGATGCCTGTGAATCAAATCTGATGAGGTAGGTCCTCATCTATACTTGCAGTTTATGTTGCTGGGGGAAAAAAAAGACATTTGTAATGAAGAAGTCATTGGTCTTGAAAATTCTATCATGTGTTCTCTAGAATCATTTCTATCACCGAGGTCATATTTTCCAACTGTTGATCCTTCTTCATTTCCAACTTCTGCATTCCAATTGCCAATAATTATCAAAGCCTCTCAATTGCCTGTTTGATCAATTTCAGAGTGAAGAAATTGGTATAACTCAATTTTTTCATCACTGGCTTTAGTGGTCAATGCACACATTTGAATAATATTTGTATTAACTGGCCTTTCTGCCAGTGTATGGCTATTATCCTAGCACAGATAGCAATGTACTTTAAGATAGATCTTAACCTTTTTGCTGGTGAATGTGACACCATTCTTCTTAAATTTGTTCTACCTGGCCCAGTAAACCATCTGGATATCTGATTCAAGATCACCCATGCCAGTTCATCTCAGCTCAATAAGGACTCCCTGCTCCTCATTCATTTCGGTTCATTCTCAGGAGTTGTAGTTTCCCTAGATTCATACTTCTTACAGTCAAGAGATGTTGGCAGCTATGAGTTTTCATGTTCAGTTGTGTCCCATCAGCAGATTTGGCTTCCTTGGCATCCTTAAGGTCTACTCTACTCTGGGGAGGCCACTGCTTCATGCAGCCACTCCAGGTTTCACATCTCACACTACACTGTCCAGGGAAGAAGTTTGAGTGAATAAATCTGGGCTTTATCCAGCATCCAGACACCCCAGATTTCAAAACTGTCACAAGGAATGACATATACGGATCTACGTAAGCCAGCCAGAGCCCATGCCTGGAGCTAGACTAAAAGGATGTCTATGTCTGTGGAGAGGCAGACGTGTGAGACTACGAGGAGGGAAGTACATGGATGCTGGGCAGCAAGAACTGTAGGTGTCCAGCACAATGGCTTTTCCCACTGCAGAAAGAACTCCCACTTTCCTTTAAACTGCAGTGACACATATGCCCATTGGACTCGGACTGCTGATGCAAATGCAACTCGATAGCAAACATTATCTCTCTAAATAAGGCCACATTGATAGACCTAGTTTCTGGAGGAAGTGCCTGTGTGTGCGTTTGCACCTGCTAGACTGACTGAATCTGGCTCCCAGTGCCTGTGCTTGGAGTCTAGGCAGGTGCGACCTATTTCAGGGTCACAAAACAACTGCCAGAAAAGAAGAAATATGCAAGGGGATAATGTTTGGGTCATGGGTGGGGGTGGGGGGCTGCTAACTGCACAAAAGACCAGATATCATGGAATTTTTATGGTTGCTGTGACCCGCCAAACCAATCTCTTTGAAAGGACAAAGTTCTGCCAAGTTAATCTTTGCTGGAAAAGTGAGACAGAAACAAATGGGTTAAAGTTCAACCCCCCCTTCCCGAGTGTGAGAAATGGACTATGCCATGGATGTACTACCAAAGTCCAGATCTGAGTTGTATTTCATTAATGATTTCTTTATATTGCTGCGTAACATCATCCCTCACCCGATGTCAGTCACTAAGGAGCTCTAGAACGCTAAGCCTCCACGTGTCTCTCTCTGACCCAGCCTCGCTCTTGACTCTCCATTCACTCATCACTCCAGCCAGCCTTTCTGACCCAAGTAAGCGTGGTTCCTGCATTCAGACACTGGCAGAACAGATAGTCTGGATATGGATGGCATCATGTTATCAAATCCCTGTCTCCAGAGAGTGGATGGTGGGAGTTAAGCAATGAGAGGTTCATTTGAAATGTTATCTGAATCCAGCTGGTTTCCAACTTTGGACAATGGAGTTCAGAGAGAGGGAGAGTGCAGATAGCTAAGAAGGGATACTCGTGCATTTTGTGCTTGTCACTGTGCTGCTAAACATTCCAAGTCTCAGTATTGTTGGTTTTTACAATGTTAAGAATAACAACACTCTGGTAAGCTCTCTGCCTCCTGTATCTTTCTTGCAGTGTGTGACTACTGTTCACCATGTGCACTGCAAGTTAGGGTAGGCATTATATCACGACTGTCACACTGTGTTCTCAAAACCCAATGCTGTGACTGGACCCTACCTAGCAGGTGCTCAGCAAAACCATGCTGAACAACTGGGCAATGAGAAAGCATACATGCATACTTATTTAAATAAGTGCAGTCCTGTCTCTCTTCATTTTGAAGAAACCGAACACAAAGCAGCTAAGTGACAGTTAGCTCTAAGCACCTCCAAGGGAAGACCGTTCAACTTGGAATGCACAGGCAAGAGGAAGTGGAGTCTGTCCACATCAAAGGATATCCTACTGTACTGCAAAAGGAAGAGGCGCTTGGCTTGCAGGTGAGACTTCTTTTGTTAAACTGATGAACTTCCCAGCTGCTCCCTGATGAGCAAGTCACACCTACTCTGTTTTTACATAGCATTCTCTATTTCCGCTGGGTCCCTGGGAGTTGCTCTGACCTCCAGTATTAGACCATAGATATCATTTCTTGAATATATGCTTCATCCTTTAACTATTGGGTGGTCAAGTACTTGATGTCAATTTCATGATTGAAGGTGTAGGGGTGGAGTCTAGCCTGTCAATCTGGAGATAGTCAATGAGGCCTCTGTGTGGGCATGGCTTTCTCCTGAGAATTCTGGGAAGTCTCGTGTTATTTCCCAGTTGGAGAAGAGGGACTTGATTCACTTCCCTGAGAGACAGTCTACTGATAAGATGAGAAGACAGCATGTTGATCGATCCTGATTTCTGGAGAATGCAGGAGCCAGAGAGGAGGCCACATGGGCTTGCCCTGATGGAGCCAGACCTCTGGGGCCGGAGAAGCCACAGAAAGACCCCTGATAGCGCTGAGATGCTCCCACCAATGGATACTGCTGATGGAGCCTGAACCCTGGAAACGAGGAGCCATGGGGAGACCCCTGCTAGCGCCAGACGTCTCTACTGCACATGCTTTGTGAGTCAGAAGACTTTATAGACTGGTATCGAACATAAGGGATAATATCGGACTTATGACTTTGGACTGGACTGGGGTGGGATGCTTTCTCAATGTTCATTCCTCTTGTATATAAACCTTTCCCTTACATCCATATGCATATCTATGAATTTGTTTCTCTAGTCTACCCGGACTAACACAACTATCTAGCCTAAGCACACAAGCAAGGGCACTGAGACATTTGTCACCACCTGCCGACCAGAAAGATATGACTAATTATAAGAGGTTGGAGGTTGGGGAATAGTTCTATTCTGCAATCTGAAGTGTAGTCTTCCCCCTGCCCCAGGTCGTTTTGATAAAAGGCATCTCCCTGACCTCTTAGGTGGAAACCAAGTGATAGGTTCTGCTATGGCTACCTGGCAAAGGCCTCCTGGGAAGACAGAGGGGACTTGTAAATTAGCCTGCTTTTAATCAAAATACTGAACACATAACATCATTTAAGATTGTTTAAAGTCTAAAATGTTGAAAAAAAATCCAAAATGTGACAGGATCCTCCTTTGCAGTAAAAAAAAAAAATCCTTTAATTTTTGAGGGTCTTAACAGCTCTTATCACAATTCATCCATCCATTCATTGTGTCAAACACATTTGTTCATATCTTCATCGTTTTCAAAATATTTTCTTTCTACTTGAACCCTTGGTATCAGTTCATTTCCCCCCCTCCCCATGCTCCCTCCCTCATGAACCCTTGACAACTTATAAAATTTTTTTTCATTTCTTACACCAAACACCGTCTCCTTTCACCCACTTCTCTGTTGCCTGTTCCCCTGAGAGTGGGTTATAGATTGGTCATTTCGATTGGTTCTTCCCCCCACTCCCACCCCTCTCCTCCCCTTTCTTTTCCCTCCCCTCCCCTTCCCTTCTCTTCCCCTACTGATATCGTTATTCTCGTTATTGGTCCTGAGGAGTTTATCTGTTCTGAATTCCCTGTGTGAGTTCTTATCTGTACCAGTCTACATGCTCTGGGTCTAACTGGATTTGTAAGGTCGAGTTGGGGTCATGCTCGTGAGGGGGAGGAAGCATTAAAGAACTAGAGGAAAGCTGTATGTTTTGTTAGTGCTATACTGCACCCTGACTGGCTTGTAGCTTCTTTGTGACCCTTTTGTAAGGCGATGTCTAATTGTCTACATATGGGCTTTAGATCCCCATTCCACACTCTGCCTCATTCACGGTGATATGACTTTTTTGTTCTGGGTCTTTGATGCCTGATACCTGATCCCCTCGACACCTCATGATCACGCAGATTGGCATGTTTCTGCCATGTGGACTTTGTTGCTTCTCAGCTAGATGGCTGCTCGTTTATCTTCAAGCCTTTAAGACCTTGGATCCTATATCTTTTGATAGCTGGGCACCATCAGCTTTCTTCTCCACATTTGCTTATGCACCCATTTTGTCTTCAGCGATCATGTCAGGGAAGGTGAGCATTACACAATGTTGAGTTATTTGAACAAAGTGTTCGTGCATTGAGGGAGTACTTGAGTGGAGGCCTTATGTCCACCTGCTGCCTTAATACTAATATATGCACATAGATTTATTTCCCTATCATTATATATATATTTACATATGCACATGCCTGTATTTAAACCTTTATACATGTCCTTTGCCTCCTAGTTCTTTCCTCTATTTCTTTTCTTTTCTTTTTTTTTTTTGGCATCACTGCTCCTCTATTTCTTTTTACCTTCCTCTTGCCCCACTATCATGTTCAGCCTTCATTCGGGTTTCAGTAATTCCTCTCAGTTACGCTGTCCTTGATCAAGCCCCATCAGGCATTCTATAACCTCTTTGCCATTGATTTTAGATCACTTGTTGTTCCCTTATCCCTAGGTTTGTTGGCTCCCCTCTTCCTTTTCCCCCAGCACCCCATGTCCCCCTGGAACCCATTGTTTTCTCCTCTGGATTGTTTATCCTGCCTACCTCATCCAGATCAACGTGCAGAGACAATAATAAGCACAAAAACAGGGCAAAGCAAAACAAACAGCATAGGAAAACAAAGTATAAAGGAACGACCAAACCAATGACAAAAAACAAGAGAAAAATCTATAAATAGTTCCAGGTCTGTTTTTTGACCTTTAGAAATGTTTTGCAATCGTCTGATGGGTTGGGGGGGGGGGGGGGGAGGGGGGAGGACCACACACACCCTGGCCCCAAAGTCTAATTTTGGTATTTCCTGGGGACTTCGTTGCTTTGCTCACCTTGCTGCTCTGTTGCATGCCCTTGGGGTTTCACCCCAGTGTGGTAGGGTCAGATCAGGCACGATTCCTGCACTGTGTCTTCCCTGTTGTCCCTTGTAGAGCTATGGGTGAGTGAGGGATGTTGTGTCTTGTGGTGGGGCTGGCCCTATGGTCTTCTCAGTGCAGTGGCTGCTCTGAGCAGGAGTATGGTCCTCAGGGCTTGGTGGACCGGGATGTGCTCCACTCTCCCTCCTTCCCTTTTCATTTGCTCCTGTGTGCTCTGATCAGACATGTCTCTCTCCCTGAGCTGTGGCTTCAGTGCTGCCCTCTGAAGTGAATTCTCCTGAGGGGAGGGGGGTTGTCTGCGTAGTTGGGATTGGGAATGGCCCCTCAGACCTCTATTGGCTCCCTGCTTAATGCTGGTACATTGCATTTGTGTCTGGGTGCACTGGGTTGAAGTCTGATCCCTCTCTCCTCTCCTGTGGAGATATAAACAACACTTTCCCCTCGAGTGGGTTCGTGCCATTCCCCTGCTATCCATGTTTTTTGTTTTGTTTTTCCCTTTCTTTTACTTTCCTTTTTAGTTGGTTGCCATATGTATCCCTGGATTGGGTCTGATCCCTGCCACACACCTGGACCTCCCCACCTCAAAAAAAAAAAAATTCTTCATGGCTTCACAGAAGACTTTTAGCAAGGGAAGAACTGACACCAATGCTTCCCCCCAAATCCTTTTAAGGTTAATCAGTAGAGATGTTCTAATTTGGGAAGGAGGCCAGCAAGGCCATTTAGATCAACAAGGAGCATGAGCCCTCAGGGTTGGGGTGATCTAGGACGGTGGTGATGAGACCTGGAGAAGTGTCTGTGTCCCCATAAACCTGCTATTTTTGTCAGAGTGTTTGGAGTCCTTTAATCATTACAAAGCCTGCTGATCCCTTCCTGTGATCGGTGCAAAACCAGTTTGTTTTTTGACACATACTTTCAGGTATATAACTTGCTAGTTTTCACTGAATTTCTGAAGCCATTTGGAGACTGCAAACCCCACTGTTTCCTTCTGTGGAAACGTAGCTTGTAGAAATGTAGGAGTTTCTTAAACCAAGCTGGTCTCTGTTTTTGGAACAGTGACAGGTACTCCGAAGCCCTTGCTCTAATACAGGTTTTATGACCAGAGCTCCCGGACATGGCTCTCTCGATTCAGTCAATGTGTTACATTAGATTCCTTGATACAGACCCCCAACGATTCATTTCCAGGATGTTTTTGGTGCCTTGACAACCTCTTCCTGTTTTGGAAGATAAAAAAATGGTTTGAAAAATCAGAGTGGTTCCATTGTTAAAAAAAAAAAAAAAAAAAAAGGTTCCGCCCATTGGGGAGACACTGGGAGTCTCTGAATGGCAGTGATATCTCCCCCCTTTTCCGAGGTTGTGCCCCCTTTACTGAGCCTGCGCCTCCCTTTTTGGCTAGCAGTCACTGGGCCTGTTTTCCTTCACAGCCATGTACGTTTCTGTGTGTCAGAAACTATGAAGCTGTCCCCATTTGTCACTGTATGACACACTCTCAAGGGAACACGGAAGCTGGCTCTCTGGAAGCATATTCTAAAGAAAGCTATCTCTCTTCCTTCACGCTGAACATTCATCCAGAGGCATTTGGAGCCATGTTTTCTTTCGTTCCAAATACTCCACCCGTGGCCTCGTGCCAAGAATAAGCCAAATGGTTAAAAAAAGAGAAACGTGGAATTTTCCACTTAAGGGAGTAAAGATTTTATGAGGTTGGTGTGTGTGTGTGGGTGGGGGGGGGGGGAGGCGGGGAGGAAGAAAGGAAAAAAGGCCGTCTCTATGAGGGCTTCATCTGAACTGGGCCCTGGCAGAATCTGGGAGGCTCATGGAGGCACTGAGCCCTGGCTGGGGGATGCCTGCTGCTGCCCCCATCTGGGGCTGGTGACTCTCTCCCGGCATTAGGGTCTGAGCCTGAGGCAGTTGGGCTCAGGTTTGGTGTGAGTTAACTGAGGGGAAGCAGGGAAGGTCCATGATTTATGGGGAGCTCTAAGAGAGGAACGCCTCAGAGAGGCAGTGTGTCATCATCTAGGTTTCGAACCCCTGTGGGGTGCTGCCTTCCTCCTCAGCCTTCTCAGTGTTTTCACGGGAATACCTTCGATGTTTGCCTTACCAAGGAGGGGTGCGCTCGGGTTGTGGAAGGGTTACTTGACCTATTCGCCCTGCCGTGTACTACCACTGGCTTAAGGCTTCCCCTTCCAGCCTGCAGAGGAGGAAGAAGAGGAGGCAGCCATCACTATTGCAGGAGGTAAGGCAGCCCATTGTGGGGACAGGGGGAGGTAACTGAGACCAGCACCGGACCCACTGGTAAGCGCTCCGTGAATACCAGGCACTCATTGGCAGGAAGGGCTTGGCACGATTTCCTGGCAGCCAGGGTTTACTTGAAATGCAGCAAAACTTGACTAGCTCCTATCTGTCCTTTGAAAGGCTGAATCAACCCAGTGTCTCAATAGGTAGGGGGTTTGTGGTATGTTTACTTTTTTTAAAAAAGAGTACTTAGGACTGAGCCCCGGTGGTGTCGTGGTTGAGTGCGGGACTGCGGCCCATGGGCTTGGCAGTTCAAATCCAGCAGCAGCTCTCTAGGAGCAAGTCTGGGTAGCTCCCATGACCGCCAGGGCAGTGATGCCTCGCCCCGCCCCCCCCCCCCCAAAAAAAAGAGTACTTACACATGGATTTGAAAAGGCAAGACTAGATTCTGCTTGTGTGTCTATCTAGAACAAATACTAAACTGAATTAAGTACTAACACAACTTTTTTTCTTCAAGAGGGTAATCTGATTTCTCCTCACTTTCACAGCATACGTTTTTTATTAGCAGTCATCATAAAGTACAGATTCTGGATACTCTCTTCAGATGTATGATTTCCAATTTTTTTTTAACATTGTGTCGTGATCTTTTCACATTCTTGGACATTGATAAATTTAGCTTTTGATAAAATCTTGCTTTTATATAAACCGATACAGTCAATGTACAATTTAAGTTAGATGAGCTTTGAAAAAATATATTCTTTCAATTCATATAGGATGGCATTCCTTATAAAATTTATTTCATTGCATCAAGACATTCAAATTGTTGGACACAAAAAAGTTATTACAAGATGAAGCTGTACAAAATAATAAAACGATGACGCAATAGCGGTTTGGGATGGGTCCTCTGACTTGCCATCACAGGTGCCTGCGGGCGCCATGGAAAGTCAGGTAACACAGTTTCTGATTTCCCCTAAAAAGTCGTACGTCTGCTCGGCAAGGTCAAAGGGCTGGTGGGCTCCTTCGGGTGACAACAGGGCGTGGAGGGCGCCCTCCTTCTCCTGGCTTTGCTTGAGGAAGTTGGCGATCACTTTCCACCGCGTGGCCTCCGTCTCGTCCTCGGCCCAGCGGAAAGGGGGCAGGAGCGTGGAATGGATAAGCGGGTACACAGAGTCGTGGTACACCAGGGTAAACACAGCCTTCAGGAACTCTGGGTCTCTCTGGGGAAACAGCATCACCACACATAACGAGAAGCCCTGTGGAAGTCTATGGACTCTGGTGACCAGGAGAGCTACCTCAGGGAGGGGGTGATGGGGGCCCCCTTACCCGTCACTCATTACCCCATGACTCATCACTCAGGCAAGACTCAATGTGGAATGGGGCTGAGTGGTTCTGCGGTAAAGTCGGAGACCAGGGTCTACCACACCAGCTCCCCTGAGGCTGTGACACGTTCCATCAAGGACGCCAGGGCGTGTAGGATGCTGGTCACATGGATGGGGGTTGGACAGCACTCTTGTCGTAACAGAGCATTCTGCATGAAATCCGAAGGGGTCAGAATCTGTTGGTGTACCTCTGGGGTCATTTTAGGGAGGAAGTGCTTTGACCCCGAGTGTGTCAGAAACACCCTGAACAGCAAGAATGCCACAGTATCAACACTATCATCCACACCCCAAGGCGGACAGGATGAGGTAAGGATTTCAGAGCCTGGCAGGTTGGTGAAAGAGACATCAGTCTGCATTCAGAGGCCCGCCCTCCCCTAAGCCCATGTGCTGGTGTGTGTGTGTGTGTGTGTGTTGGGGGCGGGGGTAGGGGTGGGGGACGACACATCTGTGGGCACAGCGCCTTGCTGTACCAGGTCAGCAGGTTCTAGCAAAGGTCAAGTGAGATGGTTCAAATGGAAGTCCAAGGGCGGACCTGCTCTGTCCCAAATTTAAAAACAATGAAGGGGTTTACCTTGTGCTCCACGTTCTTTGCAGGAGCTGACCAATGCTAGCTCACAGCTGGGTTTTGTAAATACCGTTTCAGAGGCCCGGGCCTCGCCATACTCTTGAGGCTGCTACACAGGCAGAGGTGACACAGACCACCTGGCCCACCAAGTCTAGAATCTTTGCTCCCTAGTCCTTCACAGAAAAAGCCTGTGGAACCTCAAATTACAGAGGTCCAACCCCTCATTAAAGGGAGTTCTGATGGCAGCTGCCATGTAAGCATGAGGCATATGCTTTTTCTTTTTAAAATTTTGTTTTAGGCATCACTGCCCTCTGGTGGTGGGAGTAGGAGGCCCAGCCTTTGCTCCTGTGGAGCTTGAATTGAACCTCCATCCCAGTGGGCCGCAGTCCCGAGCACAACCACTACGCCACCGGGGCTCAGCCCAAGAGCTTCTTTTTATAGAACTAGCGTCCACATTGCATAACAGGTCTGTCGGTTTGTCTTCATGTGGTGGGTTGTGTGTTGCTGCGCTGCTGGGAGCGGTGTCATTGGTCTTTCAACTTCCAGCAGGGTCACCCAGAGTGGACAAGCTCCCCTGGAGCTTCCAGACGATGAGCGGACTGTGACAAAGGGCCACTGTAAACCTCACGGAGAGCATCAGAGCACCGCCACAGACTGTGCCGGAAGGGGAGCACATCAGGCCACACAGCGCCCACAATGTGGCTCACAAAGAAGCGCCTTCTCACAGCTGTTGATGGTATGACGTGGATGGAGCACATTCTTCAGGATTTTCATGTTATGACTCAAAATAAGGAGAAACAGCTGCAAACATCTATTCATAATTGAAAGTTGGAACATAAGAAGTAGGGATCTAGGAAAACTGGAAGCCATCGAAAATGAAATGGAACACATAGAGATTGATATCCTGGGCTGAAGTGGACTGGCATTGGGATTTTGAGTCAGGCAGTCATATGTGGTTGACTATGCTGGGGATGACAGATTCATGAGAATGACATTGTATTCATCACCCACAAGAACACTTCAAGATCTTGAAGGGCACTGCTGTCTGTGATAATATCTGCCCTCATGCAAGGAAATTCAGTCAATATAAATATTCTTCAACCTTATGCACCAACCACTAACGCTAGTGATACAGAAACAGAACAATTTTATCAATGAATCAGTCCCAAATTGATCAGCCATGCAATCAAGTTGTATTGATAGCTATTTGTGATTGCAATGCAAAATTTGGAAATAAAGAGGAAGGAAAGGTGGTTGGAAAATGTGGCCTTCATGAGCAATAAAAGAGAAAGTGAGAAATAAAGCTACAGATTGTATGAAAGAATTCTGCAAGACCAACAACTTCTTCATCGTAAATACTTTTTTCAACAGCACGAGTTGACTTTTCCAGATGAAGTGCACAGAAACACACTCTGTCTGTGAGAAGAGACAATGGAGAAGCACAATCTCAGTGGCTCACTAGAGGGTCAGGGCTGTGAAATAGACCAGGGCTGGCTTAGACGCACGCTCAGAGCGAAGCAGAACAAAATTCAAACAACTCCACGCTGGCCAAAACCTGACCTCAAGTATATATCTCAGCTGAATTTTGAGACATCACAATAACTGATCTGATGTACTGAACGCTAATGAAAGAAGGTTTGATGTGCTGTGGAAAGGACACATCAAAACCATCATACATGAGGAAAGCAAGGGGTCATGAAAAAGACAAGAAAGAAAATGAAAGCAGATGTCAGAAGAGACTCTGGACCTTGCTCTCAATAGTATAATAGTGAAAGCAAATGGAAGAAATGATGACGTCAAAGAGTTGAATAGGAAATTTCAAAGGGCATCTTGAGAAGACAAAGTTGACAAGGCCCAGAGTTAGCAAACCAAAAGAGAAAAGCATGCCCATCTTAAACTGAAAGAAATGAAGGGGGAAAAATCCAAATCTTAAGTTGCACTATTGAAAAAATTCCATGGCAAAATATTGAACAATGCAGGCAGCACCGAAAGAAGATGGAAAGAATACACTGAGTCACTGTACCAAAAAGAATTGGTTGACATTTAACCATTCCAAAGAGATAGCTTATAACCAAGAACCAATAGTAATGAGGGAAGAAGTCCAAGCTGCACTGAAAGCCTAAGCCAAAAACTGATGAAATAGCAATTGAAATATTTCAACAAGCTGAGGAAATACTGGGAACTCTTATTTGTCTTTGCAAAGAAATTTGGAAGAAAACTACCTGGCCAATTGATTGGGAAAAAATCCATATTTGTTTCTATTCCAAGCATAGATGACCCAACTGGATGTGCAAATTACAGAACATCACACTTAAATTATAGAATTAACATCACACTCAAGAAAAGTGTTGAAGATCATCCATGAGTGCTTGTACATTGACAAGGCTAGGTTCAGAAGAGGATGTGAAACAAGGGATATCATTACTGATGTCAAAGGGATCTTGGCTGAAAACACAGAATACCACAAAGACTTTTACTTGCAAAGACATTTGACTGTGTGAACCATGACAGACTATGGATAGTCCCAAGGAGAGTGGGGATTCGAGAACACTTAATTGTGCTCATTCAGAACCTGCACATGGACCAAACGGCAGTTGTGCAAACAGAACAAGGTTTTAATGTCGAGAAAAGTGTGTGTCAAGGTTATATCCTCTCATCA
The DNA here is from genome assembly GCA_004026705.1 of Nesogale talazaci. Classification (NCBI taxonomy): domain Eukaryota; kingdom Metazoa; phylum Chordata; class Mammalia; order Afrosoricida; family Tenrecidae; genus Nesogale; species Nesogale talazaci. The sequence continues at coordinate 63,629 of PVJH01009624.1, forward strand.
CACTTATTCACTATGTACCATATTTTTGGAACCATAAGACGCACTTGACCATAAGATACACTCAGTTTTTCGAGCAGGAAAACAAGAAAAAAGTATTCAGAACCAAATAGTACCAGTATACTAAAATGTTCTGTGGTACCACACCTTTGAACCCTAAGATGCGCCCTTATTTTCCCCCCATTTTGGGATGACGACTCAATGTGAAGCAGCCCCAAAGTCTCACCACCCGACCAACAGGTGGCAGTGTGAGAAACAGAGGGAAGTTGATGTCCTCAAGGAGCCGGTCGTGCTTGGATACACAATCAATGCCCACGGGAGCTCACCAAACATTGCAGCTGTTAAGTCTGCTGCACCACCTCGCTTCCAAGTGCTGAAGAGCACGGATGTTACTTTGAGGACTAAGAGGTGCCTGACTGAGGCAGGCTATAGCGTTTTCAACTGCCTCGTATTGGGGGGTGAGGGGTGGGGGGTAGTGGGACGTTGAATCAGGAAGGTTGAAGAAGAACCAATCCACTCGGATGAGGAGACTGAAAGTGCCATGGGCCACCAAGAGCACAGGGCAATCCGTTTGGGAAGAAATACCGCCAGCATGCTCCTTAGCAGCCAGGCTGGCGAGACTTGGTCTCACGTGCTTTGTGCGTGTTGTCAGGAGAGGCCAGTCCCTGGAGAAGGGCCTCGTGCTCAGTAAAGTGCAGGGGCAGGGAGAACAGAGGAAGGGCCTTGAAGTGGGCCGTGGTTATCGGTCGCCTGGGCTGAAACACAGAGTAACTGGGAGGCTGGCTCGGGACCTGGCGGCAGCAGGTATTATGCTCTGTGTACCGGGGTCACTGTGAGTCGGATCACCGGACAACATAGCAACAGTTCCCTCTTGAGGAGACAGTCGTGCCTGCCCTGTTTGGAATTTGTCTTTACAACTACACGACACATGACACAACTGACTGGTTGAGAGAAATTGTCCCGGCAGGGGCTTTAGTGTGGAGCTCCCCCCCATCACCCCCCCCCCAAAAAGACATGATTAAAACATGCAAGCAAATGTGAAATGCAGCGTGGAAAGTCTCGTTACCTTCTCTGATCTTTTTAGTGTATTTTCCTTCTCAGCCCACGAACTCTAAAAGGCAAACATACACATTATATTCGCCCAAGTGCCTGTAATTCTTCCCCACACTTGTGCATCATCACTCTAGAATATACACTTAGAGAAAAGGTTCAAAATTCAGCATAGCGTCTGGGGGAGGGGCAGACTGCCACAAGGTGCATGTTGGGAAAGGACTTCTCAGGCGTGCGAGTCCCCGAGCCCATTTGCTGGACAGTCTGAACCTCATTTCCTTCTTCCAGCAGAACCGGACCGCCACGCTCCACGGCCTACTCCGTCCTTTGGCAGTCCACGGTACTTCCAAAAACTGCTCCTTGCTGTCACTACAAGTCAAGTGCACCCACCCTTCACCAGTCTCCTCTATTCACTGGCCAGCTTCTACGTGCCTCTGAGGCTCCACTCAGGCGCACCGTACCTCTCAACGCGATGCCATTGGTCTTGGAGAAAGATACCATACTTCTCTAGACTTCCATTGGCCGTGACGACGACGATGACGACGACAATGAGCAGGAGGAGGAGAGGGTTTCAAGCCAGGGCAAAATGGTCCCATCTTATCACTATCCTACCCAAGGGCCCTGTCTACCCTGGCGAGCAGCCCATGCCTGGGTTGGACATGGGGAGGATGAGCACTGCTAGGCCCCCCTCACAGAGGGCTGCTGACTGCTCAGCTCTGAGGGGATGATGGTCTCCAGGGCAATAATCCACCTCCCACAGGAGGGCTGCAGCAGGCCCTCTGGAGAGCCAGGCTACTGGCAGGGCCCTGGAAAACCGCACGCAAAGCTGCGCTGCTGGCCCTCACCGGGGAGCTGGGCGCAGCTGGTAGCCTCCTTCCAAATCCAAACCACACCCACTGCTCTCCTCTTACTCCTGATGAGCCTATAGGACGGGGGAGAACTGTTCCATGGGATTCCTCCCAAGGAATGGCTGGGGGGTTTGAGCTGCCAACCTTGTGATTAGCAGGCTGACGCTTCCCCCGCTCCTTCACTTGTTCCCTAGACAACCAAACTGCCTATCGTAGAGTTGATGTCAACGCAGAGAGACCCCATAGGACAAGGTAGAACGGGCCCTGGCTGTGAAGACTGTAACTCTTCATGGGGATAGAAAGGCCCCATCTTTGTCCTGAGCAGCAGCTGGTGGCTCTGAACTGCTGACCTTGAAGTTGGCATCGCCATGCGCCACCACTACATCACCAGGACTCCTGTCACCTATTCACTACTGTGGTCAAGACACCATGGAAGCTGGGCTTCTACATGCTTACAGGCATTGTCCTCTGGCTGCCCGATCTCGCCACTAACTTGAAAACAGCAGACCTTTCTCGGGACAGCCGTGGGGTGGATGTGACCTGTGGCACCAAGAGAGAGTCCCCAGGGAATGAAGACGCACTGAAGGGGCAGCTGTCCTCCAAGAGCACAGGCTGTGCCCCCCGGAGTCCTGTCCGGGAGACTGGCAGCCATTGATGTGAAATGACTAGCCCATGGAAGTGAGGTCCTTCCTGCGGTGATGTGGGTGCCTGTGGGTCTCAGCAAGCTTGGGCAGGGCCCTGGGGCTCAGTGCGACCCTTGGAGAGTCACTGTGTTTTACTAACCCATTTCTACGATAAAAATGCTGGCCACAAATGAAGCATTGCTAAGTCAACACTGGCGACTCCCATGCCGGGTAATGCAGCATGTAACAAGCTTAAGGCTGAACACAAACATCACCAGCGACTTCTTATCTGGGTAAATTTGCCTACGGTTTGAGGCCCCGCCTCATTTTTCAAGGCTTTAAGAGCAAGCAGGAGGACAGCCCGCCTACAGCAGGCCCGCGGAGGGGAATCGCCAGCAGGAAGTGGGCGGGGGTTACGCTGTCTACTAACAGGAGTTCGTGAACGTAACTGGAATTATGGGGACCACATACCAGGGTCATCTTCTTGGGGCTCTTCGCAGAAAAGTTCACTGCTTGCACCGCGGACACCTCCCACCCCCACCAAGTCGGCCCAGAAATCCGCTTCCAAGTCGAAGAGCAATTTGGGCACACAATCGGTTTACCGCGTGTCCAGAGCCGCCTGCCTCGCTTCCTCCACATACGCTTTCCTTCTCTCTGTGCTGGCAGAGGTAGTTTAAATTGAAAAAAAAAAAAAAATTGAAGCAAAAGAGAATAAAACCCTGATGGTTTTTCTACGGCCTACTGCACTCCCAGGAGCGGAGCCCCGGCAGCAGCGTGGAGGACGGGCAGGCTGCTCACCAAGAGATCAGCGGTTTGAAGCTCCTGCTGCTCTCTGGGGGGGAGGAAGAGGCTCTGCTCCCACAAAGATGCACCGCCTCGGAACCCACGCCTGCAAAAGGGTCGCTCTGAGTTAGAATCAGCTCCACGGCGGGGAGGGTGGCTTGGAGTCTGACCACCCTCACCTTGACCTTGCCCGTCAAGCAGAAGACTCCACTCCTGGTGTCTGCTACGCCACACTCGACCCTTTGCTTTTCTGAGCGCCTGCATCCTTCCTTCCCACCTCGAGGCCGTTGCCTCGGCCAGTCCTCCCACCTGCAGTGCCAATGCCTTCTCCCAGCCCCTCCTCTGTCTGTGAGAACCCTGCCTAGCCCGGGTCTTCTGTAGGTGCATCTCACCATGGCCTCCTTAATGAAGTGGATTCCTGACGCCCACTGGCTGCCTTCTTTACACTTCCGAGGGTCTGGGCTATCTATACCTCCGCCCTGACATTGGTCATTGCTGGGTCCTACGGCACTAGGCGGAACCAGTTTTGAGGGTCCCCCAAATGCCTGAGAGCTGGCCAGTTCCTAGGACCCCATCTGACAGCCAGCTGTTATTCCAGCTAGAAAACACGAAATGACGTTGCAAATGAGACACGGGCCGATGGTCCCTTGGGCGCTCGGTCGATTCATCCGGCAAGTCGTGTCAGACTTTCACTCTCTGCAGGTGCCCTTGGCCATGGCACAACCCGTCGGTGAGGGACTGCATGTGCGTGCGCATACAGCTGGCACGGCTCATCGCCACCACCCAGCCGGCCGCAGAGGCTGGCCTGGGCTACGGTGCCCCCCGGGTTTGAGCAGAGCTCCCAGACCAAGCTGGATTGGATGGGAGGTCTGGAGATCTACTTCCGGAAATCAGCCAAGGCAAATCACGTGTCTCCCTGGGTCCAGGCAGCCTGGTGCAGCCCTGCCCGGAGAGTTCGCTCCCCGTGTGTGTGTGTGTGTGTGTGTGTGTGTGTGTGTGTGTGTGTGTGTGGAGGGGGGGAGAGGATGGGGCTGCCGTGAGGCGGGCCAGAGAAGAAATAGCTATGCTGAGATCGGGAGGAAGAGGCCAAATTAGCTCGGCAAATGGGTCCGGGTTAGAAGACATCACCGACGAGGGGAGAATCAGCTAGCGCAGGTGACAGCTGAGCTCCCCCAGGACCCAGCAAGTCTCCATCGTGAGGCATGCCACTCACCCTGAGCGCGTCCATGATATCCGGCTGCTCCAAGAGCTTGGGGAAGGTGGCCAAGATGGGGTTACTAATCAGATCTGTGACACAAGAGAACAGAAGCGGACCTGTTACATCCTCCCCGGGGATGGTCTACCGCCAGAGGGACACCGAGCAGTCGCTCCCAGTCAGCCATCGTGCGGAATGGCTTGTCCACATGTTCAAGACACTTCCACCTCAAAGAACGCTGTCTCCCTCCCCACCTGCCCACTGCCCCCAGCCTCCGTCTAACCTAGACTCAGCTACCAGGTGGTTCTGGAATGACTCTGGAGAAAAAATGGAGCTGTTAGGGGCGGCAGGATACAGTGAACAGTGTCAAATGAGGCAGCCTGGCTGTGCTGCCCCCAGCCTTTCCTGATTCCTCTGATGGTGTGGCAGCAGAGGTGTCTTCGAGTTAGGAGACCCTTGGCTCAGGCAAGGCGGAACAGGAGCCAGGGCTGGGGGCACAGAGGTCGCAGGCAGGCTGCTCAGCCTGGACCCCCGTCTCGGCCTCCTGTGTGGTGCTCGGGAAAGGACCCTGGGTCCGTGCCTGGGGCTGCAGGAAGGTGGGGGAGGGTAAAATGGAAAGGACCCAGGAATTTGGGATTCTGACTCTGGGACTAAGTGCCTTTTTGTGAGAACACCCTAATTCCCCATCGATGGTGGACAGGGCCGCACACCAGACAGGATGCTGGAAATAAACAGCAGGGGCCTACGGTCTTCGTCTGTGTCCTCAGCGGAGGAGACCCTTTCCCCGGCTCTCCCTGGGTCCTCGTCCCTTCTGCTGGGCATGTTCAGATGGTGCCAACAAGCCCCTACAGAAGCCACACAACTCAGAACATCATTGAGACCAGTGATGATTGAAAGGTTTTACTCAGCACCACCCCATCCCCCCACCCGCGCCATGCCACCCCAAGTTACCACCACTCCTGAGGAATCTCTAGGCTTTGCTGACTCTGAGCACCATGCCGGCTTCCCTCAGGAGCCAAAGGCCCCTGTTGGCGCTACGGGAGAAGCGTCAGGTGGCTGACGGCAGAGTCCCCGCTTCACACGCACCAGCCGCTCGGAGGGAGGAAGACAGGGTGGTCTGCCTCCATAAATCATCCCCCGCTAGCAGACCAGGCCGCTTGCTGCCCTGAGTCCCTGCTGGCTCACGGCAGTTCTGCGGGACGGGGTAGAACTGGCCCCGCGAGAGCCTGAGACGGTGAGTGTCTACAGGAGCAGAACGCCTCGTCTTTCTCCTGCGGAGCGGACAGTGCATAACCCACTGTTCCCCCAGAGCCCCGCTCTGTGGCCCCCCACCCCCATCCCGCTCCAGAGAGCACACAGGGGTGCAGCACGCTCACCAGCACTTTGCAAGTTCACCCTGCCTTTCAGGAGCACGTCTCCAAGGAGCTGGCGATAAAAGGCCAACAGGTGAGCGCAGCACATGCTTCCGACTAGCGTTTCTGGCAGCAGACTGCAAGAGAAGGGGGGGGGGGGAGGCAATAAAATGCCTTTACAATCTGACCTACGGTAGGGTTCCCCTCCCCCACTTTATTTATTGCTTCCATAAACAGTTGCAAGTTCTACTTCATTATGGTGGGGGGGGGGGGAGACAATTAAAAAACATTTAAAGGCACATTTCCTCGGCAAATTAGCCATGCTGAACCTTAAGCAGTGTTTTTTAGGTCGACATGGTTAAATCGCAACTCAGTGCTGCTCGTCTTTCAGCATGCAACCCTGGAGAGCTAAGTGCCGCATAGAGAGGGGGAGCGGCATGTGACGTGCTTTGGGGAAAATGAGGCAGGCATCTGTGAGCTCTGGCAACGCCGAGGGGATGTGGTTTGCCCAGCACGTGTGTGTGTGTGTGTGTGTGTCCCCCGACTGACTCCTGATGCTGCTGCCCCTGGCTCGGTGACGAGTTCATCTGTAGAACGTGGACAGGGGCCCCTGTGCTTCAGGAGTGCCTGCAGGACGCGGATGGGGCATGTGGGTTGCTGGCTGCAGCCGCGCACATGTGGGACACAGGAAGGGGACAACAGCAGCAGACCCACGGCCATCAAGTCATCGCTGACTCATGGCAAGCTACCCTCCAGGACAGAAGAGCCCCCCGTAACCCACCATCTAACCGGGGCTCCTGGCAGGAGAGCGGTAACGGGAAGGAAAACATTCATGATCTTTTCATCGCGTTTCCATGAACGCTCCTTGTACCGAGTGCGAAGAATGACCACACAGAATATCTCACCAGCCCCCATCAAACTGGAAGGTGCTTCGGGCTAAGGAAAAAAAAAACCCACAAAGGCTTTAGAGAGATCTTTGAGAATTCCTCCTTCATCGTGGTTTTGGCAGGAAGAATTCTCAAGACATCAGTGACAGAGGAGGCGGTCCGACTGCCTGTCTTGTGGGAGAGTGGCCCTTCTGACCGCGCAGAGGAATGGCTTGCAGTGGGTGCTGTCATGGGATTTATGTACATGTTCCTGACCACCACTCTAATCTTGGCATTTCTAGAAGTTTCTCAATCTCCAGGATAGGTTTTTGTAGCACGTTTATCTTCATATGCTTCAATAAAAATACATTCGTGTGATATTTGGTATATGAAGCCAGAAAGCCTTTTTCCTAATCCCATTAAAAATAAAACTCACTCACTCTCATGGAGTCAGTTCCAACTCACGGTGACTCTACCGGCCAAGGCTGATCTCCCCCTGTGGGTTTCTGAAACTGTAATTCTTTGTGGGAGTAGAAAGCCTCATCTTTCTCCCACAGAGCAGCTGCTGGGTTTGAACTCCTGAACTTCACTCAACACATAACCACTTTGCCACCAGAGTGGTTAAAATACTGGCCTAGATCTCAAAGATTGGCCGTGGAAGCTCCTCCCCAGTTAAGCTGCCTTGACACCCAGTGTTCTCCTGTGATTGTCAAGGGTTGGTTTACATCCCCTCCCTTCACCCTCCACATCAAGGAGAGTGAGCCAAGGAGTCTGCGCTCAGGGGCTAGAGGCATCCCTTTGGTCGAACCATAAGGCGCTCGCCCCCCTGGAAAGCAGTTCCAAGATCAGAAAGGCATCTTGGTGAACCTGAACGGAAGCCTCTCTTTGTTGACTCTTCCTGCTCGTGCGGAGAGGGTTACCCTCTCCCTCTCCCCCCAAGCGAACCAGGTGGGTCCCACCGGGAGGCTCTGGTGCTGTGCCCTGGTTACAAGAGCCAGCTCCACACTGGTTCACGCCCATATTTTCACAGCGGCTCCTGACTCCCAAGGACAGACACTGGTAAGCCTACTGGTGGGCTGGGGAGCCAGTGAACCATGAATAGGCAGGTAATAGGTAGACGTGGGCACTGCAAACTCTGCCTGGGCTTCCTACCGTGGCAGTGATCTTAGGCATGACGGCAAAGAGCCCCCGTCGTTTCCCCTTTGAGTTTGGCAAAATATAGGTAAGCTTGGTAAGGAAAAAAGGCTGGAAGCTGTACCACAGACGGTTAGCAGGGCCAGAGCTGCTGGTGCCACTGCCAACTTCCACTGGGGAGGGCGAAGAGGGGAGGAGGGGCACCCTGAGCTAGTTCAGTCCAGCCTCAGCCCCATGTCCAGAGAGCACAGGCTCAGGGCAGTGATACCTAACTGCCTAAGTTCTCATCTGGCGCCTACAGCACAGCCCACACACCAGGCCCTGCAACAAGGCTCCGGGTGCTGGAGCCTCACCATCCCCTAGCCTCCCTGTGTCCATTGCCCGGTTTCCGTGGGAGCCAGCCTCCGCATGGGGCTGCACCAACAGAGAGCCCCAACTTCACTGTTGTCTTCTTCTCCAGCTCCATTTGATTTTTCCCCAAACACTCCCAAATCCTGGCTATCGGGTGGATTCAAATGATGGAGACCTGGAGGACAGGGTGGAACTGGCCCGTTGGGTCTCCGAGGCTCTGATTCGACCTTCAGAGGAGCAGAGAGCCTCGTCTTTCTGGTGGGTTTGAACTTGACCTTGCTGGCAACCCGGTGCTTAGCCCACTCTGGCATCAAGGGTGCTGATTTCAGGATCGTGCCAAGTGGGGCAGCCACTTCCGGAGAAGGAGCATGCATCAGGACGAGCCGGGGAGACTGGGAGCTGCGCACAGCCGGCAGAGCAGAGCTGCTGGAAGCACAGCTTTGAAAGTGGCGGGGAGAACTGCACTTTGAAATGAGCGGGTCCTACTGGGTGTCGTGTTCCAGCAGGCACCTCCGTTCTGGAGGGTGGGCGGATGAGGACCTGGTGCCTGTTGGCAGGAGGCTGCCATGCAGATGGCCTTCCACTGCCTTGAGGCCAGCGCGCTTCCTTCTCAGCCTTTCGTTATCCACACGGTCTCTCTGTGTCCTAAACCACATCTGAAGAGCAGGGCTGGGGCCAAGGAGACACCACTTGAAAGGCAGCTCAGGTCTGCTCTGCCACTTCTGGCTCTTGGAGACGTGGCAGCTAGAGGAGAAGTGGGGAGGCTGGAGGAGGAGGAGGAGGAGGAATGAAGCCAAACAGGACTGAGCTTTTCTGTGACAAAGACCTCGACTGTGCTTTCTGGTCATTTTTTTTTTTTTAAAGTCATTTTCCAAGGAAAGGTCAGCCAAAATTAGGAAATTACAGACTCTATAAACACCCGAGATGGGGGTGTGGTGGGGGTACGAATAATCCCTGTGGACACAGTATTAGTGGGTATTGAGAGATTTAACAAGGGTCTGGGACTGCCTGTCACTGCTGCAGCCAAAGATGGAGAGGAGGCCAGGTTGTCTTCTGCAAGCATGAAACAGTGGGTTTTGCTGCCTCTAAACGACTTCAAAAATCCGGTGAAAACCGAGCAAGGTCTGTATCCCAAGGTGTGGGACAAAAACCAGGCTTGGCACTGATGCAGGAAGGGATTGGCAGGCTTTGTGATGATTACAGGACCCCAAACACCCTGACAAAAGCTGCAGGCTTCTGGGGACACCGTGACATCGACACTTCTCCAGGGCCCATCCCACCACCACCCCAGACCACCCCTACCCTGAGGTCTCATGCTGCAAAGAAGGGGGCTGTTATATTTCTGACTTTTTTTAAGAAACCAAATCTTACATGATGTTACATTTCTAGTATTTTGATGAACAGCAGGCTCATTCTTTCACCCACCCCCCCTCTGTTGCATGAGGCAGCTGGGTGAGTTCACACAGTGGACCTTTTGGCAAGCGGCCCAGTAAGTAGACCCGACTGCACGAGTGTCCCACAGGTTGCTTACTTATCTCTACATATAGTAGTAGTGACAATAACTAACTATAGCGAAAACCTACTAAACTGCACCGATATTAACAACTAATCACAGCTAACACTGATCGTGTCTTTCTGCATGCCAGGCACTATAAATACTAAATGCTTTAGGTGTTTTCTTTTTATTTACACTCATAAAGAGCTTCATGGGACCAGCATTATTATGCCCGTTCTATAGATGCAGACATGGAGACCCTGGGAGCTGGTTACATGACTCATCCATGGCCGCAGGGTTTGGAAAGGATGGATATGAGATGTTCATCATAAAAAAGCCCCCGGAGGCAAATGCAACTCGAAATCACTATGAGATTCTATGCGATTCACTTATTAGAAGAGGTTGGAGAGCAAAGACTATCCAAAGCAGTCAAGGATACAGAGAGAATGGAGATAGGAGACTACCTGGTGGGTAGGTGTGAAATGTTCACATTCGGTTTGGAAAGCAGTTATATGGCTAAACACCCTCTGGCCTAGGAACCCCTCTTCCAGAAATTTATACCTCAGAAAAATGAAGACAAATTTCCACACAGTCTAAGATATGACAAAATAATTGATAAATTTATAATTTATAAATTATCGAGGGTTCATGAGGGGGTGGGTGGGGGGGGGGAATGAGGAGCTGATACCAAGGACTCAAGTGGAAAGCAAATGTTTTGAGAATGATGAGGACCACAAATGTACAGATGTGCTTGACACAATGGACGGATAGATGGGTTGTGGTAAGAGTTGTACAAGCCTCCAATATATGAGTTTTTAAAAAGCTTGTATGCAAATACTGAGGTGTTATGGAAACATTTGGAATTTCATTCACAGGCTCCAAATGAGAAATGACCTCGTTTTTTTTCAACTGGTGAATGGGTGAGGAAATTGCGGTTTCTCCCTCAATCAGGCGGACTATTTAGAACGAGAAGAAAAACTGAGGCAGATGTGCGAGGATAGGCTTAATGAAGGAAGCCAGCCCCCAGCGGCTGCATCCGGGAGAGGGCAGTCTGCCCGGGGACGGGCATCCTGCAGACCAGCAGCTGTCTGACGTGAGAGCTGGGGGTTCAGCACACAGAGAGATGCAGGAGATGCTCGCCCGGGCATCACTTCTCTACATCGCTCTGCTGATCCTTGGCCGAAGCGCTGATGGGGAGAACTTACCCATGTAAGACGGCCAAATGGGAGATAAAATCCCATGCGGAGAGGGTCTGCAGGTCCAGGCCCGACGGACTGGGGGTTCACCGGACAGCCACAAGAGGCACTAACCTTAGCATGTGTCTCGACTTTCTGCTCAGAGTCCTTAGCTTCACAAGCAGTTGAGGCTGCCTTCTGATGGTCAGCATCTGATGGAGAACACTGCCGTACGCTGGCAAAGAAAGCCACAAAGCTTCAGACTCTAAGTGTTTGGAACAGCGAATATATACATACACATATACATACAGAGTATATAGATATTAATAGATATTTAATATGTACACATATAACTCATATACATTTACATAAATGTATAATATATGTGTATATATATCCACCAGGGTGCTGAATTGTGTAAGTCACCCACACCCCACAAATAAACCAAATACAAGTTAAGAGGCGAGAGGACTGCCGCCACCTCCCCTGATGGGTCCCCGGAGCCCCCAGGACCTCACTACATGCTGCCAGATTACAAAGAAAAAAGAAAAAGTGAGAATTCAAAAAGCTGGTCTAGTTCAGGTGGGCACAGCTGGACTGGCAGCCGTGGGACAGGAGTGTCTGAGAAGAGGAAACACATTCAAAACTCTTACCAGTGAGTCCCCTGTGACACACAGCGAGCCTAGAGGACAGCGTAGAACTGCCCCTGTGGGTTGCGAAGACTATAACTCTTTATGGGAGCAGAAAGCCTCATCTTTCTCCCATGGAGCGGCTGGTAGGATCGAACTGCTGGCCTTGGGGTTAGCAACCCAGTGTGTGGCCCACTGTACTCCTAGGGCTTCTGGTAAATAGAACTGTAAAGGGAGACACCATTCTCCCAGGCTTTGAGGCTCCACATCTGCCTTACTCCTCATTTCTCTGTTGTCCGGCACAGTGCCCGCTCAAGGAGAACACTGAGGGCCGGTCACATCTCAGTTTCAAATGTCTCCCCTGTCGACCCGCGGTCCCCTGATGTATCATCCCGCAGGGGTGGAGGGAGAGGAGCTGCTGCTGCAGGGTCCTGGTCATCGGTGGGGGAGTTCCACACGAGAGGGTCTCAGGCGTGCTGCCACAAACAGAAGCACGCCGATGAAAAGGAAGGATGCAAGCTTTCATATGAATGACCTATTTCTAAACACCGGAATCGAAGTAGAAAGCAGTGTGCTTATCAGACTACAGCTCCCTCCTCGGGAGACTCTTCGAGTTGCTGGAGCTTTGAGGAGGGGCAGGCCGACAACGCAGAGCTGTACCTCTCCTGGATATGGAAGGGTCCACTTCAACGCCTTTCTCATACGGCGTGCCGCCACTCAGGAAGAGCTCGTAAGTCCTGCAGCGAAAGAAAGAAGGGCCCCCTGTGACAGACGTAGCTCTGAGGCAGCTTGCACACCCCGGGGGTGGCCGTGAAATCTCTTCTCGCACAAGCACGTCCAGAGACACTTTCTTTCCGTCTCACGGGTCAATGACCCCCCCCCCACACACACACACCCCCTTGGAAGGATGGCTGATGCCGGAAAATAAACATTTGCCAGGCGTACCATCAACCTTCAAGCTCAGGAAATGTAGAAAATAAAGGTTTTCCCACAAGGTAATGAATAATGTCATGAGAATGTTTTGGCTGCGAGGACTGTGTGAACGACAAGCTACTAACTTGTGTTTCTCATGTATTTTTCATTGGTTGGAAAGTGCATAATCGCAAGGTCAGTGGTTTGAAGCCACTAGTCACTGCAGGAAAAAGACAAGGATTTCTGTGTTCTAGGAATTGATAGCCTTAAAAGCCACGGGAACAGCTTCACTCTGTCCCCTGGGGGAGGTAGGGGTTGGAGCCAACGTGATCGCAGTGTGTTTAAAAGAATGGCATTATGACGTTACGCTCTTTCAAAATCACAACACTAGCATGCGGGTAGTTGTAAAGACCATTCAAATGGCCTGGAAATAATAAGTAAAGAGTGAACACTCTGGTATTCCTTCTCCCAGGAGCCCTGGCGGCACAATGGTTATGCCCTGGGCTGAGGTCGGCAAGGGCCACAGTTCTAAACCGCCAGCTGCTCCGAGAGTTCTCGAAAGGCGAGGCTTTCCACCTCCGTGATGTGTTACAGCCGCGGAGACCCAGAGGGGCACTCTGCCCGTCCTGTGGGGTCGCTCTGCGTCAGAATCGCCTCGATGGCCGGGAGTGAAGCAGTGGCAATATCCTTCCTCCCGACTGTGGAGGTGGTCGAGGGCCAGGCAGTGCTTCCTGCTGTTGTGCAGTCACCGAGGTGGTGAGTGATGGGACGGTCCCTGACAGCACGGCCACCAACTCCTCCCCGCAGGTTTGGGGAAGGTTCTGCTGTACCTTCCTCTGCACACAAGGGCAAATATAGACATAAAGAAGAAACTCAAAACGAGCACCTGCTTTTTCTAAGCTGCCCAATACCCGGTGTAGAAAGAGGCCAGCGAAAGGCTTCCTTCGTCCTGCTCCGCTACCCCCCACTCCCGAGAGGAGGCCCGGAGGCAGCATGAGCCCCCGCCCCGCCCCGCCCCCGGCAGATGCACACACACATGCAGGCTTGGCTTGGCAAAAGCACAGTCGAAGCAGACACACCACTTTGCAACGTGGCTTTTTTCACATCATGGTGTGTACTTTGGAGATCTTTGTGTATTAAGGCATGGAGCTCAGTATCATTCAACTAGAGCGGGGACCTCCACTTTCAGAGAGACGGAGTCACAAGCAATTGTGCTAGTTCCCCTGTTCGGTACAACTGCAGCCCCAGAACATGATACAGTGCAGCAAACAAAAGAAATCAAACCGACAAAGCAGGGGTAAGCAGCCTGGACTGCCGCAGGGACACACACACATACACACCACCACCAACACTCAGCCGCCTCTCCTCTCCTCACGGGGATGATGACCCGATCCTCTCCCCTGCCTTCCCTCCCTCCCTCCGACCCCCAGGGTGTCAGTGCTGCTACCAGGGGGAGCATCATCTATAGGAATCAACACAAGAAATACTTGGGGGTAGGTAGGGATTATTTTAAAGGTGAGGGAATCTGAGACTTGGAGGCGTTCTAATTCAATCTTCACAATTAGGTTTGGCGTTGGGAATGAATGAATGAAGCTTGGAAAAGTTTAAGAGCAGGACTCTGGCTTTTATCCTTCCACCCCCAGGGTCTTCATCATCATGCCCGAGAAGCCCCAGGTGAACCCCTCCTGCCCGATTCCTTGCTTCCAGGCATGCTGCTGGCTTCCTTTGTCGACTCCTTGCCAGATTTAGATGGCCCCTTGCTCATTAGCGATCGATACCTCTTTTCATATTAGGGACGACAGTTGGGATATTTGTACATATGTGGGACTGGTCTTTTATTGGGGGTTGTAAATCTTAGCTCTGTTCACAGTGGCCGCCAGCATCACTTAAAGGTCCAGCCTCCTGAGGCGGCAGTGTCAGGAGACCAGAGTCTTACTGTTTCCAGTGGCGGGCAGAATTACCCTGCTTTCACACTACAGTGAAATGTGTTACTGGCATAAGAGATTACTGAAAGGGTCTTCTCAGCAGCCAGCAGAGAAGGTGAGAA